>JAOWBP010052052.1:0-13941 GCA_028571105.1 Tragopan temminckii
CACGTTCTCGTATTTCTGGCTCTGTTCGCCGCTTGAGATTTGGCGGAGACTCGAACGAGAGCGGTTTCTAAATGTCAGATGGGACGAAATGTTTTGGAAGCCCTCTGGAGTCGGGCTGAGATGTCGGTGCTTTGGAGCTGCTGCTTTCTGGCCTGCGTTCTGCTGCGGCAGCCATGTGCAGCAGTGCCTGGGGTTTGGGTGCTATTGCAGTGACGTGGGGCTGCAGAACCCCGCTGGCTGCTGCCTGGCTCGTGCGGGTTCAGCATAGGTGTGCTCCAGCCGTGATCTGGTTTAGTCCCGCCTCTGCGCAGCTGTGAGGCTGCTTCCATCAGTTTTGGGTGTGAGGACCTTCCTGGTGGGGCCCTGTGAGCACAGGAGAGGTGGCAAAGGAGTGCAGAGCTGGGGGAGGACGGCTCTGGGAGCTACAGCCTTTGTGCCTGGCGCTGACCCAGAGCTGCAGTGAGATTGCTCTGTTCCGCGCCGCTCTGGGCTGTCTGTAAAGTCCCTTCCCTCTGAGTGTGTCTCCCTGTGGACTTTGCTGTTAGCACAAGTGATGGGTTTGGCAGTTCCACCTCCTGAAGCCCTGTGGAGTAAAGCTTTGATATCCTTTGCAAAACTTGGCGTGGTCGTGCAGCGTGCTGCTGGAAGGGGCCTGCAGAGACCTCGCTTTCAGGAGTTGTAATGCTTGCTTTGTCTCCGTGCTTTGACACGGCTCAGTTCAGAGCATGCTCACTGTATGCTCACAGTGAAAGGCAAGCCATGGAGCTCACCATGGGTCTGCATGGGCTACAGCTGGAAGGCCTCTGGGATGCGCTCATGGCTGCCTTGCCCATGCAGGTTGTTCCTGCACCTAAAGCAGTACACGTGCACCAGGCTTTGTGTATGCTTAGGGATTGCTCTCTGCTGCTCTCTAACAGCTCTTTCTCCCCCTGCACTCTTTGCAGAACAGCCACACAGGGGATCAGGGCCAGAGTCTTGTGTGGGGTGGGGGGGCAGCAGCCCCACTGCGCTTCAGCTCCGCTGCTGCACACCGACTCCATTTGCTGGGTTTGTTTGCCATAGAAACAGCAGCTCTGTAGGGAAATGAGCTCGGGGATGGCGGTGAGCATTGGCCTGGGTGTAAGCGAAGCCAGCGCTATTGAAAACAGGATGTGTTTTGCTCTGTGAGGGCAGAGAGAGCGGCGGACGATGGCTCTGTGGATGTCTAATCCCAGAGCTTTGCAACCTGGGCAGCCCAAATCCCTTTGGGCTTTCTCATGGAAGAATGCAGAGGCCAAAGGTTCCTCTGGGGTGAAATGGGGGCTGCTCTGTGCCCTGTGGGCTCAGGGCCCTCCTGAGGAGCACCTGCACGGGGCAGCCCTGGAGCAGGGAGGGACGTAAGAGCTCTGTGTCACTTTGTCAGCTCGTAAGGTGGTGAGAACAAAGTGCTGCTCCTGCTGGTGTCAGATCCTCTTGCAGCAAGAGGAGTGAGTTCACCTGTTGCATATTTTCAGTGTTGATAAAGGTGTCCTGAACGCATCCAGTACCCGGGTGCTGTGGGAGTGTCAGAGGTGGGGATTAGCAAAGAGCTGCTGATGTTCACCTCCCTGCTGTACAGCGGGCGTGCTTCCCAGGTGAGGCTCTGCCATGCAGCAGCTCTGCTTCCAGGATGTGGAGACAAAGTGGATAGGAGCCAGTGGGCAGAGATAGAAGCTCTGCTTGCTGGAGGTTATCTGCTGATAATTGTTGGGGAGGCTGTTCCAGCGTGCTGATAAGGGGGGCCGGGTTGCAGCCGAGTGCTCACTCCCAGGGTAACCTTGCAGGAAGGCTCCAGCTGTGCTTTCAAGGCTCGATGTTGGAGGCGGTGCCTGCTGGCACAGGGGGGTTCCTGCATCCCATTAGGCTGCACCCTGTGCTACTCGGGGTGCTCAGCATTACAGTTTGCTTTCTTTCTCCTGGGGGGAAGCCTTTGAGCATCATGCAGCATGTCAGGAAAGGTGGCAGCCCCATCTGCAGGGCACAACTCAGTTGAGGAGCCCCAGCAGTGAGCTGCACCTCCCCCTGCCTGCACAGGAGCATTCTTCACAGCAGCTTCCCCATAAGAGCCAGGCAATTGCACCCTGTGTATGAACTTTCACGTCATGGAGCGTTGCCCATGAAATTTTAACATGCCTCTAAGCATCTGTACTACAGTGCTGACTTACATTAGGCAAATCCATCTGCTTTCTTTCTCTCCCCCTGCCCTGGGCTGCCTGCCTCTTCCAGTGTGAGCGTTACGGGGAGAAGCAGCAGCATGGGTGGATGTAATGCTTCCTATGGGGTGTAGCAAATTCAGCAGATAGATGGACCAGGAGAGCATGGGTGCCCCTGAGCCATGCAGAGGGGCTGTGAGAGTAGTGATTGCAGGGCGAGCTGCAGTCTGAGAGCTGCAAAGAGGAGGAAACCTGGCTTGCTTAACCCTTCTGGTTGAACACCCTGCGAGGAGAGCGCAGCAGCAGGCAGCCTGCAGATGGCTCGTCAAGCTGTCCCACACGCAGGTTCACATTGCACTGCATATGCTGGCGTTTGGGGTTTGAAGCAAACCAGCAGAGCAGGCTTCAGAGGCTGGGGCTGCAGTGCAGCTCCTCTGCGAGTGTGGAGTTTTCGTGTGCTGATTAGGGTTTGTGGTACATCTTTTTCTTTTTTTCTCTATTAAAAATGCAGCAGTTCTGTACAGAAGGGAAATCCTTAGCTGGCTCTGGCTGCACAGTTTAGGGCTCAGTAGCCAGGAAATGCCGACCCATAGCTGCATAACCCCAGCCCCACGTGTGTCTGCACTGAAGGAGCAGTCTCTGTGCATGGTTAGGGGCTTTCAAACAGCCTGCTGCGCACCAGGATGTGGGATGTAACTACAGAGTGTGTACACGGGACAGAATTGGTGAGCCCAGGCGCTCGGTGTGAGTCATGGCACTGCTGGGGGCTTTCATAACCAAAAGTTTTCCAAATACCTCCAATCCTGGGAAGTCTTGGCAGCGCCTTTCCTGTCTACCCTGAGTGAGTGGGGCTGCTGCCTCCGCCCTGTGTGCTGGGGCCGACCTTTACACCCAGCTGAAGGTCGTAGCAGCACAGAGGGAGGAGCTGCAGGTGGTGGCAGCTCCCGTCCTGCTGCTGCCGGAGGTGCTGGTGGCTTCTGAGGGGTCTTGCGCTGCTTGGGATGTAGGTGAGGACAGGTGAATTCCTCCTTTCCCTTCCTAAGGCCACGCTTTGTCCCCCATCCCAAGCCACAGGCAGGCTGGGGGCTGCCACTGAGCTGGGGGCTGTGCTGCACGGCCATGCTGTGTTGGCCTGCAGATGATGGTCCCTTGTGAGGTCTCACTCTTTCTGCATTTATTTATTTATTTTTTTAAGTGCTCCGCAAGGCGACTTCAGCCCTGGGAGAGGAGTGTGCAGGGCAGCTGCCAGCCCTCCTTGTTTGTGTATGAGGAAGGATGGGCTCATGGGCAAGATGCCCTGTGGGCAGGCTGTGGCTGCCTCTCTTGGTGCTCCCTGAGTTCATCTGGTTGTGGGCTGGTGGCGAAGACCTGGGGGCAACCCTGGCCTGCACTGACCCTCTGTCTCCCCACAGAGTACAGCCGCTTCGAGTCCAAGATCCACGACTTGAGAGAGCAGATGATGAACAGCAGCATGAGCTCTGGCTCTGGCTCACTTCGGACAAGTGAGAAGAGGTCCCTCTATGTCCGGTAAGACCCATCCCATGTCTCTGTCAGTGCCATCTCCAGATTTGAGGCCGCTTGCTGCCTCCACAGATCGAGGAGGAGGAGATCACCCTTCCTCCTGAGGGAGGGGTCATTGGGTGCATGTAACCATGTGGGACCCACTCCTGTTTTGCCACAGTTCTGGCCAGGAGATGTATTCCTGAGTGCACATGCAAGGGCTGTGCGGTGCCTGGCTGTGGGAGGCGGGTGCTCACAGGGTGCACCTTCCAGGAGGTGCCTGTGCTTCCTCTGGGTGTGCCCAGCACTTGGGAACGAGGAAGGAGAATGTGTCAGTGCAGCCTTGCAGATGAGCAACTCATCCCTGGGCCGGTGCACCCACAGCAGCCAGGATTGTGTCCTTGCACCTGTGAGTGGGCATTGCACCTTTCAGAGGACGTGCTGCCCTGCTGCTACTAGGCGAGGGAAGCAAGCTTTATAAATAAGGCATGGAGCTCGGAGAGTGCAGCAGTGGGTTTTGCGCTCTTTCTTCAGGGCTGAGTGCTCTGTACTTAAATACCTTTTAAACAGGCGGCTGTGCAGAGAGCTGGGTTGTGCTGCAGCCAGGCTGCTGCGTCCCAGGGCGAGCTGCTGGGGATGGAGAGGTCCAAGGGAGGATGCAGGCAGTGCTCTCCTCTACCCACTCTGCGCTAACTGGCTTCTCTGTTGCTGTTCATGCAGCGGGATCTGGCTGGAGGGGAGATGAGCTCTTAGGAGGATTATGGCTTTGATTCCGAGTTGCGCTTTTGGTTCAGAGCCAGGCACCGAGCAGGCAGGGGTTAAGCAGCCGCATGGCGCTGGCTCCATGACTGCTGCATGCCCTGCACCCTGCTGTCTGTTGTCCCTGCCATCTCCTGGCTGGCTGCAGTGAGATGTAGCGTGGTGGCAGCTAATGAGCAATTGTAATTTGCTTATTAAAATAATCCTGCAACTCCTCACCTTGGGTTGCGGGTGAGGGTTGGCAAAAGCAAGGGATGCTTCTCTTTCCCTGCAGGGAGGACGGTGAGAGCTGAGGCTGCATGTCCTGCAGCAGAGCTGAGCTGTGCAGGAGGGTTTGGGGGTGCAGGGACCTCAGGTCCAGACTGACACGGGGCAGAGCCGCATTCTGTTCCTGCAGCTCAGAGTTTCACAAGGCGCTGCTGGATTTGCGATCTGCTGCCCCGCTGACACCCTCACCGGTGAGCGTGTGAGAGCTGCCCCAGCCCTTCTGGGCGGGGTGGTTTCGAGCACGGGTTGCCTGAAACCAGCTGAGCTGCTGCCTTGTGGACAGGACATCAATTATGGGACGTGCTACCAAACTGCTCGAGTCAGCACCGCCAGGTCGCAGGGTGCACGGGGCAGCGCGGGGCCTGGTGCTCACAGCCCACCTGGCCGGGCAGGGCATGCTCCTGGCACTCCTGCAGGGCAAAGTCCACCAGCAGCTGGGCCGGGAAGGGGCTGGGACGGCTTAGCGCTGGCTCTGGAAGCAGGCCTGGTGCTGCTCCACTGCCCTGCAGCCAGGCTGCTGCTCCTGCAGGGGATGATGGGGCTGTGTGCAGGAGGGCTGGGCCCTGCGGGGCTGCTGTTTGGCTCCAGCAGGCCAGCTTCTCATCCACCAGCGCTGGGCTCCCCGTGCAGGCACTGAGGGGAGCAGGGCCAGGCCTGGCCAGCGGGCATCTTGCAGCTGGGAGCTGACAGGCCCGGCCGTGGGGCTGAGGGTGCTGCTGGCTCCGGAACCTGCTCAGCCGGTTCTCTGCTCTTTCCTTCCTCCTAATTGCGCTCTCCTCATTCCTAATGGCGCTGGTCTGGCTGGGGCGTGCCAGCCACGCACACAGCCTTATCTTTTGGCAGGGAGCAGTGCCTGGCAGGGCTGCTTGCCTCCAGCTGAAGGGCCCCGCGGTGCTGCGCTGCCGGCTGCCACGTGCTGTGCTTGGGGCCATGCGTGTTTCTGTCCTCCTGTGGGGCCAAGCACAGGAGCCTCTCAGCAATGGCCCCGAGTAAGCTGGAGAAAGCAGAGCAAGCTGGTGGCTGGGTGAACCTCAGGGCTGCATCAGGCCTCAGCACAGAGGGCTCCCCATTCTCCTGGTCCAGGAGCTGTTTGGGTCACCGTGCTCAAAGAAGGATGTGACCCCAGAAGAGCTCATCCAGCTCGCTGCTTAGTGCTCCACTGCTCATCTGTGTCCCAGTTGAAGCCAGCACAGGGCTACTGCAGGAGCTGGCTCTGTGCCTGAGCCCGGCCAGGCCCCTCATTTCAGCCCTGTGGATGAGATCTGGCACCTGAGCTCACCATCCTGGTGCAGGCAGGTGCTGGTGCCTGGGAGGCAGAAGACAGGTGGTGATGCTGAGTCCCGGGATGCTCACGGGGAGCAGTTCCTGTGATAAGGTTCTCTCTGATCTGGAAGGTGAGCTGGGGCTTTGCAGCTTGCACACTGACACTGCTGCCAGAAATAAGGACCTGCAGGTAGATCTTGACTGCTTAGTCAAAAGTGGCTCACTCTATAGCTGTTCCTGCAGTAGCTCTGCATGGAGTTATAATTTAGCCAGTCAGGATGAGTAGGAAAAACTGGGAGGAACTGGGAACAGTGGCAGCCTTCACAACAGTGCAAGAATTGGTGCTGCTCTTCTGCTTCCCAGAAGAGAGGAGCCCCAGCTCACCTGGAGCCACTGCAGGGAGGGAGATCTATGCTGATCCTCATCTGCCATGCTGGCTGGGAAGAGAGTTCTCATTAAATGTAGCAGAGAAGCAATTTTTGAGAGAGCCGGCTAGGCAGCTCGCCCTGCAGGAGGCTGGTGCACAGCATGCCTGTTGCTTTTACTATTTATGGAGCCACAGTTAAAAAGATTCAGCTCGACAATCAGTGTGACTTGTGCTGTGTTGCTTCAGACCCCCTCGGGGTTCCTCGTAGTGGAAGGAGGTGATGAGCAGGGCAGAGGGTGGTGTTGTTATGGCTTTCCCCCTTCTCTTCTGCCTGGATGAGGCCAGCAGCTGGCTGAGAAGTGCTCAACATGCCCCACACTCTGCCTGGGGGAAGAGTGGGACTGACCTCGTGGGGGTGAAAATGGGGCTCCCAGTTGTGCTGCCAGCAACAGTGCTCCGAATGGCTGCCCAGCTGTTTCCATTTGTTGCCAAACGGATGTGTCTGGAGAAAATAGGTCTGGTTTGAGATCAGACATTGGTAGGATGAGGCCCCTGAAAGCAGCTTGTGGCAAAGGGCTGCAGTGCAGGCAGGTGATAAGGCTCCAGTCACTTGCAAAGGAAGAGCATTAGTGCTCCTCTTCCTTAGTTTAAAAAATAATCATCTTTTCTGCAGCTGGGTAATTTAATATTGGAGGTGAAGGTCTTTCACTGTAACTAAATAAACTGGTCTTGGGGAAGTATTTAAAAATCTGAAATAGTTGTAGAATCAGGTAAACATTGAGTTGCATTCATAATTCACAGACCTCTGGAATAAAATACCTCTACACATAAATAAAAGCGAAGGCTGTGTGTGCCCTGCAGCCCATTGGTGTGACTTCTTCCAGCAGCAGGGCGCGATCACCTCCTGGCCATCTCACACCCTTGCTGGTCGTGGCACAGGGCAGGCTCTCCATTCCCTGCTGCAGGGCAGTCTGCTGGCCCACAGCTTTGCTCCTGATGAAGGGTGCTGGGTCTCACCCCCTGAACAGAGCAGCTGGGTTTTCCCTCATTTGCTCCTTTCCTGATTGCCAGCAGGGAGGGAAACCTCAGGGTACCATTTATGACCTGTTATATTTTCAAGGCCACTGAACTTTGAATGTTTGACTGCTTTCTGACCACAGCCTTCTTCAGCATCTGTGTGGTTTGTGTGCTACTTGCAGCTCATGTCAAGAGCTAGTTGTTGGTCCAGGGCTGTTGTTTCTGTGGGGGGGTTCATGGTGAGCACTTCATTCTGGGCCTTATGAGGTCTGCATTGCTGCTGCTTGCTTGGTAGGGGAGGGCTTCACTCCTCTTTGTGCTCCTTTGCAGAGCTCTGTTTGACTATGACCGGACCCGGGACAGCTGCTTACCCAGCCAGGGGCTCAGCTTCTCCTATGGGGACATCCTGCACGTCATCAATGCCTCTGATGATGAGTGGTGGCAAGCCAGGCTTGTGACACCTCACGGTGAGAGCGAGCAGATAGGAGTCATCCCCAGCAAGAAGAGGTGAGTGCCCATCAGCAGGAGCTGGCTCACGTGGTGCTATGCTCCTGTGAGTCTCAGGACCCAGCTTTTGGATCTGTGCTGTGTGACAGATCTGGTGGTATCAGCATGAGGGATATGTGCAGCATTATGGGCATCCCAGGGACTAGCCGCATCTCTCTCCCTTTTAACTTCCAATCAGGGTGGAGAAGAAGGAGAGAGCGCGATTGAAAACGGTGAAGTTCCACGCCAGGACCGGCATGATAGAGTCCAACCGGGTGAGTGCTGAGCAGGCTCAGCAAGATGGTGTGCTGTAGTGGGGCAGGGTGAGTCTGAGCAGCTCTGTGCTCCCATTGAGGGCAGCCAGAGCTGTCCCAGAGCAAGGAGCAGTGCAATGGAGTTTCTCAGGCGCGGCTCCCCTTGGCTGTGCACGGGGTGGGAGCAGAGGAGCTGGGGCAGCTGTGAAGGTGCTGATGAAGGAGAGTGGTTTGGTAGCGGGGTGTCCTCACAGTGGCAAGGGAGCAGAGCACTGATGGCTGGGAGCTGACTGCAGGTGCCCGGTGCTGGCAGAGCTTCCCTTGCATGGAGTGAACGGATGAGGCAGGGAGAACAGCCGTGCTCCTCCTGCAGAGGCTCATCAGCTTCCCAACATCCCTAAAACACATTTTTCTCCGCACTTAATTTTTTTTTTCCTGCATTACAGTTTTCATGTAATCTCCATGATTTCATTTCAGGGTAACCGCCCTGACACGGCTCCTCATTGTCTCTTCATTTTAATTTTCCTCGCATGCGTTAAACGCCATTGTTTTTTCTGTCCTCCCTTCCATCTCCATCTTCTTCACAGTCGATCAAAACGAAACGTAAAAAGAGTTTCCGCCTCTCTCGAAAGTTTCCATTTTACAAGAGCAAAGAGAACCTGGCCCAGGAGAGCAGCGGACAGGAACGTAAGTAGCAGCTGGCCAGAGAGGGCAACGTGCAACCCCCCGAGCCCCCACCTCCTGCCTTGGGGAGGGGAGATATGCCACGTTCCCATAGCCAGCGAGTCCAGTACCTGCCTGCATTGGCCAAACTGTGCTGCTCCTGCCAGGCAGGCTGAGGCCATGCACGTGCCCTGCTGTACCACTGGGCTGCCCTCCCAGCCACCATCAGGCACAATGTGGCCCAGGGCTTGGTCGGGTTCTGTGCCCATCAACCCTGCTGGCAGCTAAGGAGCAGCCTGAGCCTGAAATCAAAGCAGCAGCTCCTGCACCACTTGGGGTGGATGCCAACCGAGTGAGGGACTTCCTGGCTGCATTTCATGTCCCTGTGCACCCGCTGAAGTCCCAGGCATGAGTGCCCTGTGCAAGCAGGCTCACCCAGCTGCTGCAAGCCCAGCTGCCTCTGGCCGTGTCTCTGCACAGGCTGGCTCTCTCTTTCTCTCTCTCATGTTTGATGTCTTCATCCTTTCATAACTTTACACTTGCCTAAACTTCTGCCCTGCCTCCTCCTGCTCTCTCCCATGTGCTGTGAGCTCTGCTCCCTCCCTGTGCCTGCCAAGGGCTGCTCCCCTCTCAGAGCAAGGGGTGGCTGAGCAGCACAGGAGCTTGTCCTGTCCTTGGTTGGGCCGAGGGGGGGCATCCTGGCTGTGCTCACTGTCTCCCATAGAAGTGACTCTCTGCTATCTATTCCTGACAGTCTCCAAGCCCTTCCTGTAGGTGAAACCCCATGGCTGTGAGGGATGTGTGCGCTCGCTGGCAGAAGCGCTGCCCACACTCAGCAGCTGAGGCACGTCTTGGCTTCTTGGCTGCAGATTTTGGGGAATACCCGGCTCTCACCCAGGGCAGTGAGGGCAGGCTGTGCTGCAGCTCCCCTCTCCCTGGCAGGCAGGGCTGTGCACAGACACATCTCCTGTAGAAGAGGATGGAAGAAGGGGGTGGGGGTGTAACCCCGAGGCACCTCCAGGTTTGAGAGCTGTGCTGAGTGTTCAGCTCATTGCTCCAAATCCTGACATCAGGAATGCTGGAGCCTGCAGTAGGCACTCAGGGAAAACTGAGAAGCAGCTGCGCAGCTCCTCTGGAGCAAACTCACTTCTTGAAAGTGCTCTCCCAGTGTGAGGATGAAACAACCTGTCCTTGCTGGGTTAGGTAGCAGCTGTGCCCAGCCTCTCCTTTTCCAGGTGCTAAAATGCATCTGCTCCTTCAGTGAGCGTTCACAGAGAATGCTGCAGGCCTTGCATTTTTGGGAAGAGGAAAGCAAGTGGGCAAGGCAGAGCAGAGTCCCTGCTCAGGTGCCAGCACATCGAGTGTCCTGGGCTTGGCAGAGGGTGGCTGGAACCAGGTGCTGTGGGGCAGTGCCCACTTCCTTCAGCCAGGCTGCATGGAGATCTCAGTAACAGCAGCCAGCATGATGGCTGTGATGGTGTGTGAAGTCTGTGTGCTCAGATTTCTGCAGGGCATGCGGCTGGGCTCACAGCAACCGCTGCCTGTGGCATGCTGGAAAGACTCTGATGGAACAGAATTTGGCCATAGGAAGCTTTTCCTGTCCTGTCTCCCCTTGTTTTGTTGTGGGGTGTGGGCACCTTGCTGTGCATGCAGGGCATGGCCATGGCTGGTGGCTGCAAGAAGCAGTGAGGATGTGACCTGTGCTGGAGGTGGTGTAACAGCAGAGAACAGGAGGCATAGGGGTGCTGATGGAGCACAGCTTGGTGCCTGCAGCTGAAGGTCACCGAGACACTGTTCTTGGCCAGCCCTGCAGTGCAGGACATATGGCATGGGCACAGGGCAGGCTGTACTCTTTGCCAGCAGCATCAGAGCAGCCTGCAGGCAGCTCCCTTGTCATGCTCTGCTGTGCTGCCCATCCTGGTGCACTGCTTGCAGCAGGAGGATCCTTTCTCCCTGTGTTTGCAGACTGTGCAAGTGTTGGGGTGTGGGCAGCTCATGCACGCAGGTGGGGAGAAGCATCCCCCGGCCATGCTGATAGAGGTGTGGCAATGCTCTTTTCCCCTCCAGAGGGGCCTAGGGGAGAGCAGAGCTTCATGCAGCAAAAGACCAAGCGAGGCTGTATGGAGAAATGCCTTGGGGCTGTGGCGAAGCTTCAGGGGACCCATGATAGCCTCCAGGTGCAGCCAGAGGGGTGTGAGGGTCTGCTGGGGGGTCAGCAGCACGTGGTGAGATGTTGGTGCTCCACCGCCAGTGTCACCACTGAGAAATGTTTCTTAACATCACTTGCAGTTACAGCTCTGGGCCGTTCTGCACTCCTGTCACTAATGCTCATCTGGCTCTGTCTTCTTCTCCCCCTCCTCTCTGACCGCCCCTCTCCTGCGCTCTTTTCTCTCCCCTCTCCCCCTTCTCGCTGTCTGTGAAATCAGGACTTCCCTGGGTTAAGTGACGATTATTATGGAGCAAAGAACCTGAGTAAGTGGAATTGCAACGCGCATCGTTCACTTTCCATTGCCGGCACGCGCGGGGGTGCCTGATGGCTGTGCTTCTCTGGGTGCAGGGCACGAGGAACCCCGTGGGTTTGGTTGCCTCTCCCAGCAGAGGGCTCTGGAGGTGCTGCACTGGGGAGGGGATGGGCAGTTTGCTTGGGGGATTTGGCTGTGCACTAAGCACACGCAAGGGCCTGCCCACGACACCCTCAGGAGTGGGTGAAGGCATCGTGCCGTCTTCCTTTGATGGTGCACGATTGCCCACGTGCCCAGAGCTGCTTGGCTGCGCTCCCCAAACCCTACAGAGCTGTGCCGAGTGGGGCAGGCAGCAGGGCAGCAGCCGGCCTCTGCGGGGAGGTCACAGCACTGGGATCAGCCGAAGCAAAGCAAAACCCCGAACTCTGTCCTATCCTGTCACTGTCTCGTCTCTGTGAGTCCCAGCCCCTCCCCGCAGGTAGCTCCCCACCCCTGCCCTCCGTGTGCATGCTGCACCCTGCCAGCCCTGCCCGCAGCCCTGCTCCCAGCACCTCCCCCATCTTCTGCTCGGCTATGCTGAGAGAAGTTCCCCCACACATCCCCTATTTCCCCTGAGAGCGACAAAGGGCAAGAGATGCTTGTCCTGCCCCAGCACCCCACTCCCAGCCCTCCCCATGGGTGCCAGGGTGCATTTCTGGTGGTGCCACCTGGCTGCCCTGCTCTCAGCCACCGGCACTGGGTGCCAGCTCGTGTGCCCTTGGCGAGCGCTGGCTCTGAGGATGGTCTCTCTGGTTGCTTTGCAGAGGGCGTGACATCAAACACCAGTGACAGCGAGAGCAGTTCCAGTAAGTGTGCGTCTCTCCTGCTGTCTCACCTCTGTGTGTGTGTGTGTGCACTCCCATCTTGTCCTGTCCCGGTGGTGTTTCTGTTCGGAGGCTGCTCCTTCCTGCTGGTGGCACCGAGATGCTGGGCCAGCTGCCATCTCGGGTTATGGGGTGCAAGATAACTCGGGTCTGGCTGCAGCCAGTGCTCCCATTTACCCCCCCAGTGCTCCTCTAAATGCCTGCAGTGTGCCCACAGCTGTGCCCACTCACATCCAAGCCTGCAGTGGAGGAGAGGGGAGGAGGAGAGGCTGATACTGGATGGGTGTGAGAGCCTGTCCTCAGTGCGAGGGGTGGCTGGGGCTGGGAGGCTGCTGCCAACGCTCACCCGCCTCTCCTTGGCTCTGTTTCAGAAGGGCAAGAGGACACTATCCTGTCATATGAGCCGGTGACACGGCAAGAAAGTAAGTCCTTGGGCTGGGTTGTGGGCATCAAACCCCTTCCCCCATTTACAGCTGTGCTGTGCATGGCTGGCTGGGATGATCTCCAGCTCAGCAGAGCTGGGTTTGACCCCTGCTGAGGATGGTGTCAGGTGGGGGTTTGAAAAAGGTTCTGCACCAGAAGGCACTGGGACTGGAACAGGCTGCCCAGGACAGTGTCACAGCCCTGAGTGCTGGAGTTCAGGGGGTGTCAGATAATGCTTTCAGACACAGGGTTTGGGTTTGAGGCGTGGAAGCAGGAGCTCAACTGGTGAGCCCTGTGGATCCCTTCCAACATGGGATATCCAGGGATTCTGTTCTGAGCAGTACCCCCTCAGCAGTCTGTCCTTGCCAGCATCTGTATCAGTCTCTTAGGGCCCACAGCTGCATGTCTACATGTCCTGGTTGTCAGCTCTGTGCCTCGAGCAGCAGAGCAGCTTTGCTGATCTTTGACCTGTGAGATTGTGGCACCTTCCCTGGAGCAGCTCCTGCACCTGGGCCAGCTGCACGCTGCCAGAGGGGATGGAGATGCTGTGTTCCACCTGCCCGTACACATCGCCTGGGCTGGATGTGGATGATGTTGAACACAACCAGGAGATGAACTTCCACAGAGCTTCCCGGAGCATGGGTTGGTCTGAGCCGTGGCTTTTGTTTGCAGTTCACTACGCCAGGCCTGTGATCATCCTGGGGCCCACGAAGGACCGAATTAATGACGACCTCATCTCTGAATTTCCACACAAGTTTGGTTCCTGCGTGCCACGTGAGTCCCCGCAGAGGGCAGAGCCGTCTGGGTTCGGGTGGGTCGCACCGGGTCTGCTCCTGACACCTTCTCTCCTCCAGACACCACCAGGCCTCGGCGTGACAATGAGGTGGATGGACAGGATTACCACTTCGTCGTCTCCCGAGAACAGATGGAGAAGGATATTCAGGACAACAAGTTCATAGAGGCTGGGCAGTTCAATGACAATCTCTACGGGACCAGCATTCAGTCGGTGCGGGCGGTCGCAGAGAGGGTGAGTGGCAGTGGCTTTCTCAGAGATGCACTTGCAGTGTCCTTCCTCTCCCCGTGCCCCTAATGAAGGGCAGTGATCGCATCCCTACGCAGCCCACGTGGCTGCTTTGCTCCACCTCAGTGCTTTGTCTCCTTCAGCCCAACTCCACCCAAACGCCAGCACTGGGGCACCAGCTCTGTGTTCAGGAGTCCATGGGCAAAGGAGGCCAGCTGCTCTTGGTGGACCAGTAGTGTTTCCTGCATAAGGGAGCACTGATGGCTTGGGAATAGCTTTGTAAGCGTCCAGGAAAAAATTGAGTCCTCTCACCTTGCTGTGGTCCTGCCATAAGCAGACAGGAATGTAGGGGCTGTGGGAGTTGCCTGGTGTCTCAGGAGCAGAGTTTCACCTCAGTGGCTCCTCTCTTTTGTAAGCATGTCCCT
>JAOWBP010052053.1:0-13940 GCA_028571105.1 Tragopan temminckii
GCTTCAAGACTTTTTACTTAAATGATCAAAAAGAGGAACATTATCGTAGCATATATAGACTCGCTGCCTACAAGATGCTGTCCAAAAGAGAAGACTTTTCGCATCAAAAGAGAGAGAGATAGCTAAATAATAAAAAAACTGACCAACTGACTGACTGACTGGCTGCCGAATACTTGTTAAGCTTGAAGCTTGCTTGAAAAGTTTCTAACCTGCACACACACACACAAACTATTTCGATACAAAACTTTCCTCTCTATTACTATTTTATAAATATTGCTCTGGGTGCTATAATCCAATTCGTAAATCTTTGCTTTTTTTCTATTATTAATAAAATATTGAATGATAGATAGAGAAAGAGTCAGTTTTTTAATCTTTTTTGGCTCTATCTCTTAAATATAATTTTGTTTTTCACTGAACTAAAATGCTACCTTAATTGATTAAAAAAAAAGACTTTCTTCTTCAAAAATTTTTTTGTTCTATCAGTTTTTTTCTCAATTATCTAACGGTAATTATTGAAGCATCTGATTGGAGAGTTTTTTATGATTTCTTGGACTTAACTGGACTTGTTTTCGTTTTTTTTGTCGATCAACAGCAGAAATGAAGATGATGATGAACTTGCATTAGTAATTTGTAAGCGCTCATCTTTTTTTTCATCGTTGTTGTTAACGATGAAAGACCTTTTGGGCAAAAGATAATAGTGTTGAATGGCTGCCTCAAACATCGATACATCGTTTACAAAATGACGATGATGAATAATGGCAAATTAAAATAAAAACACAGTGATTCAAATTAAAATTGAATATCTTCACAAATGACATATTTTTTTCTCTAGTATTCGTTTTCTTCACGAAAATTTAGATCAAATGAATGTGAGCTAGCTCCTGTGTGTGAGTGTGTTGTTCACGATTAAATTGAAACTAAATTATTAATTACATTAACACAAATAAATTAATAGAGATTAATTATTTAAAAAAAAGAGTTTAAGATGAAACATGATGTGAACATGCATGTTGGATCAATTTGTGAACATAATATAACAAAAAATTTGCTCAAAAGAAAAGGAGAGAGAGAGAGAGAGAGTACCAACCAATAACAAATGACCTGATGTTCGAAGTAAATGATTACGAAATTTTTTTGTGTCCAAAAACTGATGATAATAAATTATTCTTTTAGTATTTTTGTTGGATGATGATTATTGGCCATTGGCCATTATCTAATCACAAAGTTCGATGTATTTCTATACAAAATTGTACGATTCTGTCATTCACACACAAACAATAGCCAATCAACTATAAGGAAATGTGTTCAATTGTTCAGAATTGTATTTCTGCTCGAATTTGAATGATTTTTATTTGGTCAATTTTGATGAACAATTGTCATTTTAAAAGTTGATTCTTTAAATGCATATTTTGCCATCTAAACCAAATTGAAACCTGGGTTTCTTATTTAGAGAAGATTATTACATACAACAAAATGATTGATGAAGGTGTCATTAGTTGGAGATTTTTTTTTAAAAAAAAAGTTAGAATGTCAGTCATTTTGTATGTTTAGGGATCTGTCTAAATGATATGTGATTGGCATCATCATCTTTTAGTTCTAGTTCTTCTGGTTGTGGAGACAATCCAACCAACTAACCAACCATCCATCAATGGTGTGAGCACCATCATATAATCATCATGCTCTATCAAACTGATCAACCAAGCATCCAAACAAGCATCCATCCATCCATCTCTTTTTACAAAACCGAACAACAACAATACAATTGATGATCACAAATCATAATAATAATTGGTACAACAACCTTTTTTCTCACATGCTTTTCAATGTGATTATAATCATATAAATATAAACCATTCCAATCACATCCTAAAAAAGAAAAAACCGAATTCAACAACAACAAGCAAAAATCACCACAAAAGATAAATTTTAAATAGATGAATGGAAATGGCCATAAAAAATAAATATAGGAAATAACTAAAATTGGCAGAATCAAGTTCAGATTAATTATGGCATACACGACCTTTGTGTGAATGAACAATGTTTTCTGTGTGTGAGTGAGTGCTTTTTTAGGATATTTGATTATAACAAACACAAGCCTATTACATCAAGCCTATTTTAATGAATAAAACTAACTAAACTATTCATTTAACAGTAAACATGTTAAATTGATGATGGACAAGGTTTATCTTAACAGCATAAAAATTAATATTTGGCCAAGTATGTTTTCAAGTATGATTCCAGCCAACAACAAACTAATATTATTAATCAGTCAATGCTGATTAACAACAACCTGTTGAATCTTAAAAGAAAAATCTGTTTTTTGTTTGTGTTTATGGTTATTTATTCTACAAAAAAGAAGAAGATCAATCAATATGATTTTTGTCTTCATAAATGATTAATTATCTAATAAAAGGTATACCTTTTTAGAAATTAACCATAAAAACAGTGAACAAAATAATGTACAAAATAACGAATATGAAACTGTTTTAGCATATGAAATGAGCAGCATTTAAACATTCATCAAGTTCATTAAATACACAATATAAAATATTCTTCTAGCAAATCTAGCACATTATCAATTGATTCATGGCTGTTCCATAAAGCTTTTACCAAAGTCATGTTTCAAAACCCTTTTTTCCCAAGCGAATTGATCATCATTGAACAATTTGATTTTTAAAAATAAGGTCGATCATTAGAAGCACTGAGAAGATGTCATTTCAATTTATCATTTTTGAATAATATTTTTGAAGATTACACATTTTAAATGTAATTGAGAAGATTCAAAAAATCTCAAAGATCTTCTTCTCAAATGGCACATTTGTTGAAACATAACTTAATGTCTCATAATCTAATCGATGATAATTTTTTTCATTCGTTTCATATGACACATTTTGGACACTGTTTTTTTTTATAAAAAAAAAGATAAACAGGAAAAAATTATGATTTGTCGCATGGGAAACGGTCGCACTTTTGCAAATCACTAAACTTTGATCAAAACACGAGCGGACACTAACTTCAAATGAAGAAAAAAAAGGAAAACCAAAACACGATACGCAGCAGCAGCATAGATCTCACTTGGATCAAAGTTTACTGACCGATGCATTTGCTGTGTTCCATTCTAATATCGAGGAGGGATATATTTTATATTTCCAAAATGAATATTCATAATCTAAACGTTTTGATCATTTATTTTGCTTGTTTGTTTTTTTTCTTTAAAAAAATCTTTTTTGACTCAACATTTGTTGATTTTCAATCAATCCTTAAAAGTCAAAGTTATAACACACTAGCAGCCTGACTGTTCGACTAGGCTGTTCTCTGTTGTTATCGTTTCATCAATGATCAGCAATGATCCTTGATGATGATCCTAGATTATTATGACAGTCCATCATCATAGACAGGCAGACAGAGAGAGAGACCCACTAAAACATGATCCTCGATCCAGTCTAAATATCGAAACAACATTAATAATCATAATAATTGGCTTAAATTTTATTTTAAAATTTCCATTTAATTAAAAATGCTAAAACTGAAACCAGAATTTATTGATTAATTATAACATGTCACTATAACTGCAAAATTTTCAGCCTGATCACTAGATCCAAGGATCCATTTAGTTTTGGTTCCGTTCATAAACAATCTTTTTTATAATTGAATGATCAAATTGAGTGTGTTATTCGGATCAATTGGGGGTCTGGGTTATTATTATTATTGGTCGATTTGGAGCATTTATCCACACATCAGTTGTAGGTCTCGTAACAACAACAGCAATTGAATTAAGCTGTCGACCTATTAACTAACTTTATCCTTTCAATCCAAATAATAAAAGTGTCTAACTGTTTGAACACTTGTGAATGGACACTTAAAAAACTTACAAATCACACACACACAATCGATGCTATTTTGGTGCCAATCATCACAACTAAATAATAATAAAAATATTAACAAACAAAACATTTAAGGAAAATGATGGGAAATATTATGAATGAACAAAATAATGAAAAAAAGGGTTATATTTACTTAAAACATCTTGTAAAATAATCCAAGTGATTTTCTATAACTTCGTGTGTGTCCATTTTTTGTTGCTATTTGTTAACAGCATTAATTGAATTCAATTCAAATATTTGTCCATGGATAAATGGATGGTGAAAGAGAGAAAAAGAAAGCTAAATTCTCTATTTGGCCATAATTTACGAAGGCTTTCAAATTGTATGCTCAGGTGATTATTAACTGATTTCCTTCAATTAAATAGAACACAAGAGAACGAAAAAAAGTTTGATAGAAACACCTTTTTGTTGTGAAGAACAAACACATTTTCGTCGAACAAAACTGTTTTTTAACACCAAAATTTTTTTTTTGACCGGTGTTTTTTCGTTGTTTAATTTCTCATGTTAAAACATTCTCGGTGATGCCAATGACCGAACCGATCGTTTTTTGGGAAACAAAACACAAAAAACACAAAAATAATATTGATTCACCAAAGCCCCCAAGAAATGGTCAAACGAAAAAAAAAACTGACCACTGGCCTGTTCAGAAATTTGGAGAGAAAAAATATAGAGATATTTATCAAAATCAGACCACAAAAAAGCAAACAAATTTTTCTTCAACTTAAGTTCCTGATTGATGAAGCCAGGTGAATAAAGGAGAAAACAGGTGACCACATCACACACACAAAAACACAATTAACACACACAAGAAAATTAATTAAATTAATTTGGTTAAACACAATCAATTAATTAATAAAATTTTGGTATTTTTATTTTTATAATTTTGGTTACAACAAATTTAAACAAAACAATGAAAAGACATGCGCTCGTTAATATAAATATCACATGTTTACAAATATACACATTCATATATGAAATGATTGATTGATTCAATTACTCAAATTCTTGTTTCATGGCTAATCACTAAAAAAAATTAAAAAAGGGTTAAAAAATAATAAAGGGAAATAAACCCAAAAATTATTGATTGTGAATACAGAAATTATGTGGAAATTATAAGAAAAAAAATCAAAATTATCAAAAAAAAAAATAAAAAAAAGGAAACATGTCGACATCTGGTGATATTCAATGCAAACATACAGTTCAAGTTATAATTCAGTTTTCCGCTTAAAAACAGAACGCTATTTTAAGCGGAGATTTTTTAGCTTGTGAGATATTTTGTGTGTGAGGTTATATGAATCTATAATCACTTAGATTAAATAAAGATAATTCGTATGATAGAAATAAGATCAGAAAAATAAATCAAATAATGCGAGATGCTCTAATAAATCAATAATTCAGGAATCAATCAGATCAATATTATAATTAAATGGAGAGAGAGAGAGAGAGAGAGATTAATTAAGTGTCGTAGAGACTTATGGAGGTAAATAGCTGGCTGTGTTAATCACTATCATAACCTCCAGTTTCAATGAAAGTCTTCATATT
Organism: Tragopan temminckii; assembly: GCA_028571105.1. NCBI lineage: Eukaryota > Metazoa > Chordata > Aves > Galliformes > Phasianidae > Tragopan > Tragopan temminckii. Next base: position 5,427 of record JAOWBP010052053.1, read on the forward strand.
CATTTTATTCTTTCTGTTTCTTTTGCGACGGTTTTTTCGTTTTGATTTGTTGGTTTGATTACCGCCGGCAAGGTTGTTTTCCTCTTCATACAATGTACTGTTCAATGGTTCCTCATCACCCGGATTGGTTTCATCAGCCGAGCAATCACTAGCAGACGTGTCACTGCACCCACTACTGCTACTACAACACGAAACATCCGTTGAACTATCATCATATTCATCATACGACGTAACACAACCATTTCGTTGCCATTCAATTGCATTCTTAATGGCTTCTATGTCATCGTTATTGGTTTTCTTGTTCAAACAATCACCAACATCGTCATTGTCATTGTCATCTTCATTCGCACTTGGTGACGATGATAATTTTTTCAATTCTCGTTCTTTCTTTTTCTGTGCTTTCTTTTGGTTTTTCATTCGTCGTCCAAGAATGCTAGAATTCGGTCTAAACACATAAGTAGTTGTCTTATCAGAAATGGTAACACATTTCTTCGGTTTGTTCAAATCTTCAATACTACAGCCATCATAATCAAAACAATCCAACAATATTTCTGGTGATGATTCCAACGATGTCCCATAATATCCATAATCTTCTGATATTGAATGATGAAATCCTGGTTTTAATGGTGCATCAGATTCAGATAATGCACGACGTGTCCAACCAGGTGGATATTTTAATATGCCACGTATTCTCTGTTATGCAATTATCATCACATTATTTTAACCATATAATCCATCAATGTACCTAGAATTATACATACGTTGGTTGCATTGAAATCCTTAGATCTAGTTGACAAGATGATATGATTGGATTTAATGATGCAACTGCCACTTTGTGTATCATCTTCATCTGGAGAGCTTTCATCTGTTTGTTGTTTTGGTCCTGATGAATCGTAATCAGCATCGGTTAAATTCTGCTTATAACCAAACAAAATAAATCAAAATTGGTTAAACAAATTTTCTTTTAAAAATTGATTCAAAACAAACCGATGTCAATGGTTTTTTATGTCCAGAAATGATTGTCGATGGTAAATTTTTCTGTTTACAATTTGCCGATTTTTCACTAGTTGTCACAAATTTGTTGTTGCCACCGAAATATGAGTCCGAACTTGTAGACAATTTGGAATCTATGGAGTAATCAATGTGATCTTTAATCCGTTGTCCATCACTATTATCAATAATTTTGCATTTATTTGACATAATCAATTTAATTTTAAAATTTAAGAAAAATTAAATCCTTTTTTGTGGATGAAATGGAGTAGATTTTTCCAGAAAGTGTGTATGTGTATGTGTATATTGGTCTGTATGTGCACTTGTTTTCTTCACTTCAGCTGTGTTCTAAATAACCTCTGGGCGGGCACATAAAAATACCGGTATTAAAAGCCTCACTCAATACAAAAAACAGACATTTTTAACAGTAAATTGTGGCTATTTCCACTCCACTTGGGTAGAAATCGGTGACACAGATTTTTCTGAATGAAATCAAAACAAAAACTCACAAACAAATCGAGCTTGATTTTTTTTAATGAAATTTAAATTTAAAGGACAAATTCAATAAATAAAATAAATTAACAAATAAACGCATTTAATTAATTGTCAAATTAATTATTTAAAAAAAAACATGACAATAAAATTAAAAAAAAATAAATTTGCCCCGAGTGAGGATCGAACTCACGACCTCGAGATTATGAGACTCGCGCGCTACCTACTGCGCTATCGAGGCAATTCGTTATTTAAAAGCATTGTCCAAATCATATTTAAACATAAATCTTATATCAGAAAAAATAGACAAATTTTGAAATTCAAAAATGTTTGGAATTTTATGAATTTTCAAACGTCATTTTCGGTATTTTTAACATTGAATGGCAACAACAAAATAGATTGCCAGGATTTTTTTGCATTGAATAATTCATAATCCATAATGATCAATAAGACAAGCAAATTATGATTTGATGCCATTTGTTGGTGTGTAACAGCAATCCTTCGAGCACATCAATTTAATTCAGTTCTCCTACGCTTTTTTGCCAAAATTAGAACATTTCATTTTCACCATTCAACTCTTTTTTCCTTCTGTTTTTTGGTGGTAAATTTGGCATTGGATTCTTCAAAGCCGATTTCTTCAATGTATCCACACAGCAGCGGTTTGTATCAAAAAATTTTTTTTGTTATGTTTAGTCTGTTTCTTCAAATTTGTTTATCTTAATAAAATCAAATCAAAACACCAAACAGAAAAACAAAATTAAGTTTGCTTTGCCAAGTTTTGTTTTTGTTTGTTTGTTTTTTTGCAAATGTGTAAGGCTCATGCCCTTTCACCCAAGTATAAACACACCCGAAAGGACGAATATATCGATTATATCGATTATATTCTCTATAGAGATGACACACCAAAGATTCTTTGGAATTTTTCATGAACTCTATAGAATTGTAACCAGCATACAGGATTCTTGTTCACATCTGCCGCAGGAAAGTTCATAGATCGTGGTGCATGTGCAATTGGTGTGTGTGTGTGTGTGCAGCAAGTAAACTTACCAGAAACAAAGTTGGTCGCGCCGACACGGACAGGTTCATTTGGGTTATTTATTTGGGGGTTGTGTGCGTGTGTGCTATAGTGTTCACGAATGGCTTGGTTCTGGCTCGGTGACCGCACCTCGGTCGTCGTCGTGGTAGTCGACCGAAAAAACAAGATATCTCTCATCTCTAAAACGGAGTCTATTTCTCTCTCTCATGTTGTGAATTAGAGTTTGTGTGTCCGTTGACCACAACCCACCAAAAAAAATCCAACATCACCAACCAAACGAAATGTTGGTGTTTGTTCACCATGTCTGCTTGCTTATGCTACAGCTTGCTTGCTAAGAGCTCTTTGACCGAAAGGTTTCTCTCTCTCTCTCTTTTCTTATGAGCCAAATATCTTTTCAAACTGGATTTTCAACACACACACACAGCAGACCATTGTTTGCATTTCAAATTCAAAATATCCCTGTTGTTGTTAGCCGTGCCAATACAACACAGCAAGCACAAAGCTGCAGCATTATAAGTTCTTGTTCTTGTTCTCTTGTTTGTGTGTGTGTGTGTGTACGAACTCAAAAAAGAGCTCGAGCGGGCCTTCTTGCTTTGCTGATTTTCATGTGTGTTTGTGTGTGTGTGATCACACAACAAAAATCCATTTTCATTCTGTTTTTGTGATATTTTACAAGAAAGAATATTCTTTAATTACAACAGAATTAAATCCTTCAAGAATCTTGGTATCTTCAAGATGTTTTTGTGTAATCAATCAATGAATCAATGAACTCTGCCAAACAACAAAAAATTGGCTGCTATTGCGCACCTGGTTGCTATTTGGCTTATGTGTTAACTGTGTTTTGTGGAATATTAGCTCGTTTTTATTGATCATCATCATCAAAATCTACACCATAATGATGATTATGGCAAATAATCATCATCAAACAACGACGACAAATTTGTTTTTGTGATTAAAGTTTTCTTTATTTTATTTATATTTGGTGTCCATGTGTTAATGTTTGTCTGCTGTGTTGTGTTATTGTAAATCGACCGACCGTGAATGAATATAAAAATATGATAATACACCAACACACCAAATTGATATTGGATGATAATAATGGATGAAACCATAATTAACTTCTACCTTTAATTAAACTCTTTTTTTACCTGGACTTATTTATTATCATTATTAGTTAGTAGTTTACCTGAAGGTATGCAAATCATATTTTTTTTGTTTTGTTGTTGAGATATGATATGAGAGAGAGAGATGAACACCAACAAAATTAACCATCATCATTATTAATCATCATCAAAAAGTCAATGTGCTATACAATAATAAAAATATTGCCACAAAATTATCGTCACAACTATTTACCAAGAGATTAATCCAATAGCACCAACACAGTGGCCACGTTGTCAAATAGAAAAAAAATATCTTCTGGTCTTCACCCAAAATCTGTCTGTATTGTGTATTCTACAACAAAACGCACATGCACCAAGCACAACCAAACAAATATTATTAATTTACCCAGGTAAATATTTAATTTTGGATAATTTCTCTCTTTCTCTTCCTATAATTTACACACACAGAAAAAAATTTGTTTTTGAATTTTGTTCACAATTTGTCTGTATCCATTTTGTGTGTGCGTGTTTAAATCGGATATAATTATCATTTTTGATTGCTAAATATTGATTAAATATTGAGTAATAATTACAAATCAAGGTTTTCATTCAATTTGTGTATGTGATTGTGTTACCTGATAATTATTAATTCATTTAATAATAAAAATATATTTTGTAATTTGTAATTCAATAACATTTTTTTTCTTTTTTGATCATCAAAACACAAAACCACATAACAATTATGTAAGATCATGATTTTTTAAAATAAATTTAGTTTTTTTGTCCGGTTTTTCTTATCTTTTTTTAAAAAATTTAAAAAATTCAGAAAAAACTGGACCAACTATTTGAAGTTTTTTTGAAGTTCAAAAATAATTATCAAAAAACGATGCGAAATAAATGCAAAGGTTTGGATACCAGTCGGCATTAACAAATAAAAAATAGTGACCATTTTGGTCAAGAGATATAAATCTCATTAAAATAAATAAATTAAAGATTAGATTAAAACATGTGATAAGTGAATGGGACGAGATTGTTGCAAAAGCTATTTCTTTGTGTTCAACACAACAAGAAAATATTCATTTCTTTTTTTATTATTATGATTTCACCTAAAACTTAGCCTCAAGAAAAAAGAGAGTCCCGTTAGTTTTTTTAACAAAAAAATTTATATAAAAACCACGTATAGAAATATAATAGAGATGAGAACTAAATTAAAGATGCTGAAGAAGATGATGGTGAAGATGTGGGCCAGGGTTCGTGTCATGAATAGCCAAGAGAGAACTTTTATCTTGTATCATAGAGTATGCACCGTAGGATACTTGGATACTAGGATACCTGTATCTTGGATACAGCATTTTTTCTCTCATCATTATCTAAGCATCTTTTTTCATATATTCTTTTTTTGAGAATTATTATCTGTTTTTCTTCTTTGTTATCCTAGTGTCTCTACCTGGCTCGGTGTGAGAATTTTAGTTGTTGTTTTTTTGATCAAATTAAATTTGACCAAGAGTTCTTCTTGGAACAAATTACCAGTCTACATTTTTAAAAATATCAAATCAAATTTCAAATCCAGGAAAAAATAGTAGTGTTGAAATATAATTTTTTTACTGGGCAAAGTCTATGTCTATCACTATTTCTGATCTCGGCATTTTTTGCAGAAAAAATGTGTGTGCAACATAACTTTTTTGGATTGCTTGTTTTGATGTTGAATATCCACTTTTTTTGGTTTGTTGGTCAGTGTCTGACATTCTCGGACATCGTTCACTTGAACAAAAAAAACCGTTTTTTTTCGTAAAAAATTTCCAGATGATCACTAAAAGAAATTAGATCCGGTTTTGTCCGTAAAATTTTTGATTATCAACCAATTTCTGTTGCTGTCTAACACCAGGCTAACTAACAAAATGGTGTGCTGCTTTTTACTTGTTCTACGACCTTATTTTTGTGGCATCTTGTTGGTTGGTTGCTGGTTGCTGCTTGGCCTTCATCATCTTATCTTCCTGTTTTCTCTCTTTTCTTGATTTATATAAAGCAATCATCATTAGAAATTCTCTCTCTAGCTCACTCTTATTATTTGAATGAGAGAGACATATTGTCGAATTGATGCAACCAAACAAACAACAACAGTTATTTTCGCAAGAACAAGAATCGAATGATGGAGGTAAGCAACCAGGTAAGCAACCAGCCGGACAATGCACTGCTTTGCTTGCACTTTGATGATGTCTGCTGCTTTTCATTATAAAATAAGAAAACTTTTCTCCGTTGTTGATGATGATGATTGCGACCACCACCAGGGTTTTCTCCTTGTTGTTGGTCTCGTCGTAAATATAGAAAGATATGGCTGACTGCCTGTCCAACTACATGGCGATGAGTGACGACCACCACAATAATATTATTATTAGATCTTTTTTTTGGCTAAGACAATCACCAAAAAAAGAACCTAAGATAGCAGCATGCAACATGTTGCTGCATCGCAAAAATATATTACCATGACAAATTGTTATTGTTTCTACGGATGTTATTTGTCAAGAGAACAAAATAACAGTATGCTATTGTCTTTTTGCCTAATGATGATGATTGTTGTTAATGATACTAGCAGCATTGTCAATGAGGATTCTTAACAAGATGATAATGATAATGGTCAATTTGTCTATTTGAATTGATCATTTACCATCTGGGTATTTTGTTTGCTTGATTTATGATTGAATTCTAAACAAATTTGAATTCATTTTATGCTAATTATATTCTGGTAACATTCATTTTAGATTCATTATCCTAAAAGAGAAGAAACAGTAAAAATCAATGTCAAATTCTGCTGTTGTGTGTCTGTTTTTGGCTTTTCTTCAAGAAAACAAGAATGAATGAATGAATGAATCATTGACAAAGAATCATAAGTCAAGCATAAAGTGACGATATATTCTTCACATCCTTAAAATATCCTTTTTTATTATACAGTTGCTTTTATCACAATCCGCTAACATCTATTTTTTTGAAATTATTATATTTTGCAAATATGATTGCAATAACTAGTTGTTGTTGTGGTTTGTTATGTGTTTCGTATAATTTCATAATTACAAAAACACACAGACATACACAAACGGCACATGGTTACCATAAGCCATATCAACGTTTTGTTTGATAATTTATAACCCGACAGAACCCTAAAACATCATATTCGATGGTTTGTGCATGCATGTCTGCATACAAGTTTTATTGCATCGCTTCTGTTGTTTTTGTTTAGTGGTGGTGATGCTGGTTTGGTTGCCGTTAAATTCTCATCAACATTGCTGTAACGGTAATATAATAATTTATTATTAAATTTGATGAACATTTTTTCCCTGAGTGTTTCCAACCTGGATCACAATCCTTCAATTATCCATTGATTTTCTCTGTGTGTTTGTTTGTGGAAAAAGAGTTAATTTTCGTGTGAGTTTAGATTTCTTTCGGTTTATGTATGCATCTGCAATCGATATACAATCGATCAAAAATCAAATAAATTGATTGATTTGATTGATTGATTTAGTGTATGATTTGTTAATGAGTTGTTGTTGTGTTATTGAAAGCATGACGACCGACTCGATCGATAGTCGCGATTGCTTCCATTGCAAAATGATCTCTGAGTGTTTATTATGCTGTTATGTTGTTCGATGACTATCTCATTTATTTTAAATATATCAGATCTTAATCTCAAATCAATCAATCAATCTAATCAATATTTTTTTGCTGTTGTTTGATTGTAAACCTTTTTTTAAAAATCCAGCTAATTTGTCACCTGTGTTTTTGTCGTCAAGTCGTATTTTATAATTGTCTCTCTCATCATAAAGATTACAGATTTTTTTTACTTTTTGGTTTAGGAGAGAGAGGATTCTTCTTTTTGTCACGGATTTTGGTTTATTACTCGAACCAGTTTGTTGACATAAAACTACAAACAAATTTTCTTTTTATCCAACTCACAGAGAGAAACAGAGATAGATTAAGAGATTGAGAAGAACAAAAAAAGAGAGTTTTTTTCAAAAAAAATTTATATACAAATTAAACACTAGATTGGAAAGCATTTTGTTAGCTTTGTTCGTATTTATTTTGTCTATTATAAACGGTTTTTTTGTCATTCATTCTGTAAATATTTAGCTTTTTTAAACCATTTAACTAATTGACTGTCTTTTCCTATTTTTTTTCATTTTCTTCTCTTTATCCATCTCCCTTATTTACTTTTTTTTATGTATTTATTTTTATAAAAAAAATATAGATACAACTTATGCATAGCACAGATACGCCATAGATATATGCTGTTGTTCATCATTTCGTGGTAGTCGTCATCTCGTCTTGGTCGTCGGTCGTGTCGAGTAGTTTGGTTGCCATTTTAATTTAACCTACTTTGGATTCAAAATATAAAACAGCAACAGTTATTTTACTTCTTCTTCTTGTTTTTTTTTGTCTTCAAATCTTTTACTCTGTGCTTGTGCTTGTGTGTGTGTCTTTGGGATTTGTGTGTTTTTTCTGCATCAACTTGACAAAATTGAAATTGACTTTGAAAATGTCATCGTAAAAGTGGTAGTGGTTTTCGTCTTCTAGGTCCGGTTCTGTGACCGTGTATGTGTCTATGTGTGTGTGTGTGATCACGGTCGTCAATTGAAATTAATGGTCGCTCCCATCAACACCGACGAAAAAAACGTAAATCAAAATGTGATCATTTTATTATTATTTTTCATCTCATTTCGGTAACAAGTGACAGCTACGATAACGAGTGACGAAAACAGAAGAATAATTTGCAAAAAAGAAAACAGTTTGTCTTTTTTTATATCTTCGATAGCATTTCGTTAGAAGAAGAAAAGAAGAGAAAGATTGATAAGAAAATATAAAAATAAATATAAATGTTTGTGCAACCAAACAACCATTGAC
>JAOWBP010052054.1:0-13939 GCA_028571105.1 Tragopan temminckii
CATTGGCACAAGTAATGAGCACAAACTGGAAGGAAGTAAATTTGGATTGGAAATAAAAACTTGAGAGAAGTCTTGGAAAATGTATCTATAGCAGCAGCAAGAGAAGTGAAGAGCAACTTTTTTGAGCGTGTACATTTGTGAATATTTCTGTCTTTTTTGGTGCAGTGGTTATAAAAAAAAATCTAGGGGTAATAATTAAACACATCTTTATAGATGGACTTCAAAATTAAAACATGATTGATAATTATAGAAACGTTTCTAATTTTCCACTCTAAATTGATGACACTGCATGAGGTTGTATGGTCACTTGTCCAAATCATCAGAATTACCTGATGACTGTGCAGAATGTATTGGAAAATATCTGGCTGAGCATCTGAGCAAGAACATTACATATACAGCTGAGGAACTCTTCATCTTTGGATGCTGGTTTTTACACTGCAAACCGTACCCGGCCAAAGTCTTTCCTACCAAGCAGGATGTGCTCCTGCTGTCACTGGATGTGCCACTGCTACAGTCATTCTTCATTAAGAGAGGACATTGAAATGCCGTTGCCACAGCAGCAAAAATTGCTTGGGCAAAGAGAGGAGACAGTTTGCTGTGACCACTTTGCAGCAACCTGCTGGTGACACGCTGGAAATCAGTGTCAGATAAATAGATACTGTGAAGATTGTCTATGGGGAGGTCTTGTTTTTGAGACTACCGCGGCCCATCTCCATCTTACCAATCCTTCAGTCTTCTCCCCTGTGTCACTCCTGGTTTTAGTCATTAGATGATGTTTCTAATTGTCTTGTAGTTTTAGTTTTTCTCACTCGTTTCCTTGTCAAGAGTTTGTTTATTTTCATTATCTGCATTTTTTTGCTGAGGTTTGTTAAACACTTACTGAGTAGCAGAAATCAAGCTACTACCCAGCATCTGGTACTCCGAAGTTCGAGCTTCCATCAATTTTTGATTATAATCTCTTTTGGAAATTATAAAAAAAATAAAAAAATAAAAAAATTGAAATTATAATCTCTTGTGGAAAGGACTACATGTGGAATTGCTAAAGTGACAGGAACCGAACAGGAGCTAAAATTGTTTTCTAGTGAAAGCTGAATAAAACATTCAAGAGTTCCATCAGATTCTGACTGTCATCGCCACAAGAGACGAAATTACAAAGCCAGGCAGGCTCTTTGAGACTTAAGCTCTTGTATTTTGTGGAATGTAAATTTTGAAGTTGTGAACGTGGTATGGAAGCTATTAGCAATTAGCAGTTGATAGATGTCTTCTCTTTCTTACTAGTTAGTGAGCACATCAGGAATCTGCAAAGGAAATTACTTGCTTAAAATAACTTTTAAAAATTGTATTTATTTAGTTAGTTTTTGGTGAGCGCTTTCCCTCAGCCTTTTTCCCTAGCTGGTGAGATACCTGCCTTTTCATCTGTTAGAGATCTTCGAAGATTAGTTATGACATTCATAATTAAATAAAAAGAAATTGAAATAAATCAATCTCTTTAATTGTCCTTAAGATCTTGATGTAGATCTAGGTGTTCTCATCTGTGAAGTGTTCAACTCCTGCCTTTGTGGCTGTGTCTTCACTCCAAGGGATGGGAATGCATATACAGCGGAGTTCTGGTTTTGTTACTTTTCCCTCATTGGCATTGCAGCAGAATTTTGTCCGTGATAACACCCGTAAGTGTGATTTGTTTAAATTTTAAAGCTGTTCTCATTAAATCAGGAGCCTGTGTTAATTAGTACACGTTGCACTTAAAACTGAGGGTTTATGAAACAACTTTTCACTAGCAGAATATAAATTGTGTTCAGTTGCCTGGGGAAGAGAGGCAGTGGAGCTTCTGTGTGCTGGTGGTCTTAGCCTTAAGAGCAGATTTGCTTTCATCTTTGGCATTTGTAATTAAAGCTGCAGATGGATTTTTTTAAGATAAAGTGATGTTATGTACGTGGGAGAATATCTTCCTACACTGGAGCTGTTTCTGTGTGTTTGTGGGGAAAAAAAGCCTCTCATGTGTCACTGTGCTGTCCTTCAGCCTTAGGTAGGATAAAGAGCACCCAAGTGTTGAACTATTTGTGCTCCTTTAAAACATTTTTAAAATTATAGTTGCTGTGAAATTGCTTTATCTGCTGAAACAATTGAAACAAATTATTGCCCTTAGTATTGTCCTTTCTATGACTACCTGTAATTAAAGTTGCTTTAATTTCTTTCATTTGGTTGAAAACTCTTTGTTTGAGACTCCCATTGATTTAGAATTAGCACATTCCTAACTGACTTCTAAAGTCTTCTTTACTGATGTAATGATCTTTGTTAAAACTAATCACACTTTCCTCAGGATAACATGACTCATTTAGTGAGGCACTGGAGCAGGCTGCCCAGGGATGGTGGACCCCTGGGTGTTTCCTAGAGTAGATGTCACACTGAGAGACATGGCTGGTGGGCATGGTGGGGATGGGGTGGTGGTTGAACTGGATGGTCTTAGTGGTCTTTTCCACCCTTAATGATACTGTGATTCTATTCTGTGTTTTTGTGGGCAAGGTGTAGGTTTGAATGGTTGGTCCCGTTTAGGCTCAGAGGGTTTTACTGTTGAACAGTACAAGTGAAACAGTACACTGCACTGTGCCGAGGCAAACCAGATTTTTATCAGCTACAAAAAGTGGTGCCTCTCAAAAGGGTGGTTGGCTTTGCTTCACGGTCAGTATGTGCTGTCAGCATCCATAGCAAAGCCAAGCTTCAAAATGTGGTGTTTGGTGTACTCAAAGGAAAGCATATAAATTGATTCTGAAGAGTAGTCTACCAGTGCTGGCTGAAAACTGCAGCAGTTGCTTTATGCTGTGGGACTCCTGTATTTCAAGCACTAAGTGCTTGGAGACAGTCAGCTCTTGGCTCCTTGAGCACAGAACTGCTACAAATAATAGTGATGTATGAAAGCCTGGAACAACAGGCCGGTTATTCTGGAGTGAGTTATCTATTTCCTGTCTGTGTAAAGCTGTAGACACAAACAAGTTGTCTTTTATTTCTTTTTGTCTTTCTGATGTATGGTGATTTCCTTTCTGTATTTGCATGTCAGCTGCTGTCTGACTGCCTGTTGCATCCAGACATGAAGTCACTGTCTTCAGTCTGGATTGTGCTTAACTTCAGAGAATGATGAAACAGGATCAAGCTCTTCCTTAGCTGGTGCTAATGTAGCATTCAAATTTCTGCAAATATTTGAGCCTAATCAATGTCCATATTTGTTAGTGAATAAGGTGCAGCTCATATCCCTCGTTGCTATATTGCTTTGTGACTGTTAGTTTGCTGGACTTTAGTATCCATGGTGTAGTCTGTGCGTCCCTGCTGTGCTCCTTGGTCAGGCTGCTCACCAAAGCTTGCTGTTCTCAAGCATATAGCAAGAAGCTTCACTTTCTCCAAGCATTTTGACAGTGTTCAGATCAAAATCACAATACTCATTTCCTTTGCTACCATAATATCTTTTGCTCTTCTTGATTTCACTTTGTATTAGCTACTTCTGCCTTTCCCCTTCTGGACATCCCCACCTCTCTATTCAGTCAGCCTTATCACATTCACTCCCTTTCAGCATGACACCAGTTTTGCTTGTTAGCTGGCTCGCTACTTATTTAGTTGGATAATTTAGAGAGCCCTAGAGATGACAGAAGAAAGTGAGGGCATTTGAGGAGGTGGGAATGTCATATGGATAGTACTGCTTAGATAAAAATTGCTTCTTAAGCTTTGACTTGTAATTAATCCAGTTGCATTATCTGTATTTCTGTACCACACTGTATATATTTGTATTTACATAAAGTTTGACTTTAGCTTCTTTTTGCCTTAGTAAAAGTAGGCTTATAACTGCGGGGGCTGCAGGCTACCCGCTGCAACAGACTTGCTGTTATGCTTAGGGATTAGCTGTGTTACTGTGCAAGGATTACAGCCCAGTGCCTTCCATCCTGGGAGGGCCGTTTGTACCCTCATCTTGTGCTCATTTGGAGTCCTGGGCACACTGCTGGGACCCCCACTGGTATTCATGGAACACCTAATGGATCAGGACAGAGATAGTAACTACAAGGTAAAAACTAGGAGAAACATTTTTTCCTTTTAATCTTTCAGGTATTTCTTAAGATATAGCCAAACAAGTTAAAAAAAAAAAAAAAAAACAACAAAAACCCACTGGATGTATGAATTAGATGTGTGTGCTTCATTAGCATCAAGACTAAATGGTTGGCTTCTTGAATCTTGTATGACATACTGATCTTCTTACCTAGTACATGGTAACAACAATTTCTGTGTGATGCACAGATCTATTCTGTGTGTGTCCCTGTAATGTTAAAGTATAGAGTCCTAAATAAAACCCTTCCAGCAACTGGCTGCAATGTAATTGGGTTAAATTATGAAGCCACTTAGGAAAACACAAGCAGCTATAACTTAAGACTTTTAAAATCTTTGTTTTTAAGGTATCTTTATGGAGTGCATTACAAACAAACAGATTCCTAGTGAGACTATGAACCAAACTTATGTGTGATGCCCAGATTTAATTTATGACAAGGCCAGTTGCCATTGAGTGCATGAGGCTTTCAGCAGCTGCAGCTCTGTCCTGAGCCCCTCTGCAGCATGCTGCTCTGCTGTGGATGCTCAGTGATGGGGAAAGTCATCTTTGATTTCTCTCTTGGGAAACCAGTTCTGTGTGCAAAGTGTGGGCTGTGGGAAAAAGTGACAGCTCTGTGGTATCCTTAGCAGCTCTGTTGGGGGTGTGCATCCCTGTGCTCCTGTAGTAACAATGAAGAAATCACCAGAGATTCATAGAAAAATATATAAACCTGCAGTTCCACCAGACTAATAGATATTTCACTGCTTATCAAGAATGAAAGCATCCGTTTCATTTCCAAATGGACTTGGGTCTGTTTTCCAACACATGGCTAAATCCCGATGAACTTCTCTGCTTGGAACCCAACTAATGTGATTCTGTGGCTGCTGCCTGATGACCCGTTTTGGAGTACCTCCTGTGACCAGGGACTTGGCTGGGAATATTAATCAGCTGCAATGGAGAAATTGACTTTGAGCGGTTCGCTTGGTAAATTACAAGCTGTGCTCCTAATTACAGACGCACGCTTGTGGGAACGTAATTATACAATTGCAGGAGTTATATCTGGGTTGCTGTGCCCAGATTTTGAAAGCTAGAGGATAAGATATTGTATTTTCTTCAATATTTATGTATAAATTGAGGGGACCTGGGGCCACACGGCTCAATGCATACAATGCTAACAAAATAATGAAAGCCTGCTCTCAAGTAAAGCAGGAAAATCTGCCTTCCCTGTAAACATCAACCTGAGCATCAGAGCAGTTGTTTAATTCCTGAATCTTACTCCTGTCACAGGGCAAGAGGCCCTGGAGGATATTACCCTGCAGTAAACAGTAATCACAGAAGACAGCTAGTACCCTGAAATAACCCACTGCCAAGAAGGAGCAATAGAAACACAGAGGGAAGGCTGTACTGTGTCAGTGTCTCGTTTATGTAATGGACAACATCCTGCTTAATAAATATTTGAAATCAAAACATGCCATTTAATACTGGTAGGTTTTAGGTGAAACATCACTCACTTTTCTATTGTAACGCAGTGTGTGAGACTGCTCTGCATCAGCAGCACTGCAGGAATGTCACTGTGTAACCTAGGTTTATTTTGCTGCTGGAGCTGAATCCTCTTATTGCTACAGCTAAGAAGCAGGTCTGTGCTTCGGCTCCCTCTCAGGACAGCAATCCCTGTGACACTTTATCCTCTCACAAGAGCTAACAATTTCTTTTTATTTCTCTCTCCTTGACATAATTTTATCCAGTGGGACAATGAGGCCAGTTCTGCTTTTTTTTTTTTTTTTTAAATACATGGAGCTGATCTTTGTGTAGCAGAGTGCTGTTTCCCCTCCAATTTAATCTAAGGAGAGATGCCACTACTGCACGTGATTTCTCCTCCCTGTGCTGTTGTTGGCTATGAGGGCAACCATCAGGAGAGGTGTTACAGTTCTCATAACCTGCTCTTGCCTATCTCAAAATACAACAAGTAGTCAGTTTGTGTCTTCTCTGCTAGTGGTCAGCAGTAATGTTCTAGTGTGTATCAGTCTCATGGCATTGGCATCTTTTAGACTTCCATGCTCAGAGGAGTTTGCAGCACTCAGCTGGTGATGAGATCATAACCCAGGCGCTCTTCCCTCTAAGATTCCTTGCTTATTCTTTCCATTATATTAGCAAAAGCGGAGGAGAGAAACTATGGACTGCCGGGGACGTGTAGCATTTTGTCATGAGGCAGAAACATCAAAGGTTTTTCTGAAGAGAAAATGCGTTTGCATACTTTTATGTTAGCTAAATACCAGTGAAATACTACTCCTGCTGGTGTTGAAGGGCTGCATATTAATAACCCTAGTATTTCTCTTAGTCTTGCCTGCAAAGCCAGAGTCTGCTGGTGTTGGGAGGTCATAAACAGCTTCTCTATGTCTGCTTTTGGAGCACTGCCGCTTGGGTTATTAACTCCATTTTGCTGTGTGGCTTGTTAGGGTGTCTTGGTTCAGTTTGTGGTTGCAGCTGATGAGTTATCAGGTGCTTGCTTGTGCTATTCCTGAGCTATGAGGGTCTAGTGAAACAGTTTGGGTATATTTCTAGAACTTTATCATAGATAAGAAAGGATTGCTACAGAAAGCAAACTGTCCATCACATGTTTGTTGACTACACATGTAGGCACACACTGGCATAAAATCTATATGTCCCTTTGCCATGATTCTCATACAGGAGATGGTTATCTCAAAATACTTTTTTTGCAGACTTAAAACTAGCTTTTGTTGCAATACCATTTCTCTTTGCTCAGCAATATACTTAAAAGGGTTTTCATGCCTCTGAAGCATTCTGTACAAAGGAAGAAAAATGACAACATTATTAATCTTTATTTCTTGCTTCTTCTGATTAAAAACCTCTGTTTTTCTGCTTGGATTTTATATGTTCAGAAGCAAAATAACTCCTGTCACTGCCATCAGTCTGTTTTCCATCAAGTTACTGTGATATGTTGCTGCAACACAACTCAGCTCAATGCAAGTACCAAAGTTCAGTAAGCTTTGCTTTTGTACTCAGCATTTGATGGACTACTGGTAAATCCCTAAAAAAATATACAAAATATATTTTGTAGATTGTGAAGATACTTCTACTTTCTGGAGATGTAATATGAGAGGAAAACCTGCAGAGGGCACTCTATTGTCTTAGATAAGTTTGAAGGGCTTCAGACAACGTAGACGTAGTGGATGCAGGATTCTCTAGACTTCTGCAATTTGGTAAATTTATAATCAGAAAGTAATTTGTCCATACAGAAAGCTTCCTTGGAGTGATAAGTGGAGTTCGTGATCAGGCAAGAAGATGAAATTTCTGTTCCTTATGCTTTTGAGATGAAAGGATATAAACCAGAAATAATGCAATTCTTGTCCTCACCTTCTTTTCTTCAGCAGTGATTGAGTATTTCAGCTGTTCAGGTAATTGGGAAATTAATGTACCTTATTAAGGTAGGAACTGCAAATGCCAAGTGTCTGATACAAAGTGTGCAAAGTTGTCCTTCCATTAAAATAGGCTCACTCCAGATATGAGCTCTCCCTCCTCATCAGGAGAATAATACAGAACAGCTCTGTACAAAGTGATTCATGAATGGAAATTTCTGTTGATTGTGTTATTCCAGAGAGTAACAATCACTCAACTCCATTTCTACAGGAGAAAATATTTTGATGGATATAGGAAAGTGATCAAAATATTGTGTCCCACTGTGTGCTTGAAAAGTGGGTTTAAATTAATTTTTAAAGGTTTTAAAATAAGACTACAAGTTACTGCATGTCCTTTCGAGTCTTCTTGACAGTTTTGCTTAGGCAAAGTGTTTCCCTGTGAGCCAGCTGGTTCCTCAGCATTGCTGCAGCCTGCCTTGTCTGTCTTCTGCAGAGGAAAATTCCAATTTAGTAGAACTTATTTTTTGGTATCGTTTTTGCTAGTATTTTGATTTGTGCTCCAAATGCTGTCATGTCTTTTATCTATTACTGCATAATAAAACTGGTTCTAATTGCTTCAGATGCACCGTTATCAAAAGTGTGTTGGGGTTGTTTCTCACTAAAAGGTGATGCATGTAGAGAATGGTCAGCAAGGACAAAGACTTCCATAGCTTGTGATGCTCAGCTAACAAAATACAGATTGCAGTCTGCTTTGATTTGTACCTTGGATCTTCCAGATTTTCAGAGTTTGAACCATTTATCCTCTAGTTTTGTAATTGAGGGATACTGTGAGACTGTGAGTGGAAATGTGAATGAGACGTTCTAGAACCTCTGTCTGCCTGGCACCTAGGATTTCCACTGCAGTTTAGCAGTGTTTTCTACCTGCAAAATCAGGCACAGGTATTCTCCAGAGCAGAGGAGGGAAAAATAAATAAATAAATAAATAAAAAAGAAAAGCAGCAGACTGGGAAGAACTGAGAAATCTGGATTCTGATATTGCTTTTAAGGGGTTGCAAAAGATTCTTATCTTTTTAGGCATTTGGCCAAACTTTCATCATTCGCTTCCAAGCTCCAATATGAGCAGCCCTCCCAGTGTGCAGGAGGGAAGCAGACACTTGCTGTGTGAGCAGACCTTCCTTCAGCTCAGCAGGAAACTTAAAAAACACTGCTGTCCTTACGCACTTCAGTCAAGGGGAGTCAAGACAGGCCAACAGATTGCTGTCCGCAATAAAGTAGAATTATTCAAGCACCAAGAAAATTTACTTGGCAGGGGATAGCTCCTGTTCAAGTCTTAGCAAGGTTCATTAGACTGGTAACTTCCAAATGAAAGGGGGGGTGGTTTTTCTGGCAGGCCCTGTGAGCTGTCAGTTGGAAATTGTATGTGTTTTTTTTTTTTTTTTTTTTTTTTTTTTTAAAGACATCAATGAATGTACAGCAGAGATATGGCAGGCCCCTGTGTCTGAGGAGTATGACAGAGAAACAGGAAGGCTTAGTACCAGTCCTGTAGTTCTGTTCTCTGCCTTCACATCCACTGGAGGTTTTGCTGGGGCTTTTGTGGCTTCCCTCAACACCATAGGGCTCATCCTCTCAAAATGTGGGAGAGTTGTCACAAAAAGAAAATTTTAAAAATCAGAAACCTGATTTTGGGCCGTGATGCAAAATGATGTTCTATCCGTCTGTTCATCTTGATCTGTAGATTTAACTTGGAGTGAGCTGTAAAGTCTTGAAAAAAGCTAAGAGTTGTTGCAATACCTAGCTGTCTTTTTAGCACTGTGGCAAGTATGACAAGAAAGAAAATGCAAAAATTGTGCGGTTGTTTGTTACTGCCAATGCAGCCTGTCTCCTTGATGCATGCCTTCTGTCCCCAAGTTCCTGTGAGGCATTGTGAGAGGGGAAGTTATTAGCAGCTCTACAGAATGGTGACTAAGAATTCTGTGTAGCTTTATACTTCCACTGCAAAAGAACACATTTAATTCACATCCTGTAGAAGGCAGCACAATACTGAAGAGGTTGGAGATGACGGATTTGTTCAGATCATTCAGAAGATGGCCTGAGCCTTTCAATAGCCTTTTCTTGAAAGCACCTCCTGACTATTGCCTAAAGTAATTACTCTCTGAGAGATGAATGGCAATAACATGTATTTGGTTTGGACTTGTATTAAATCTAGAGAGGATGTCATCCTGGTACAAGGGTGAGTTAGGAATTGAAGAAAATCTATCAGATAGTTGCTCTGGCTTGCTGTTCTGTCTGATAAAGACAGCCCAGATACTAAAGATTAAATTAAGTGGATGTTCTGTCCAACCCTTAAGCATTTCAAGTCAAGGTTCAGGCATACTCCTAAATTTGAACATTCTTTCTCTAAAATTGGGAATTCTGGATACACGCTGTATTTAAAGTAGAGCTATGCAGGCAAAGCGAAGTTGAAACCATCAGGCTGATTTAGAAAGAGAGTGCTTGTATTTCTTCTAAAACTCTTGCAAGCTTTCTGATTAAACTTGAAAACACCAAAATCAGAGGGCTATAGGTAACTTGTGCCAATGCCCTGGATCTATCAGCACCCACAGACTCCAGCAAACCTGAGCACAAGTCTCAGTCTCCCTCGGGCTGTAATCCAGATGGATGGATCTGCCGTGTGGCATGGTTGGCCTCTGAGTGCCGTGTTCTTATCAGAATGTAGTAAGGAAAGGATGAGCATTTTGCCATAGCTCTTTTTTATTAATTAAGTCCATAATACTGTCAGTTGAATTACAGGAGAGCATGAGCTCTGTGGCCAAATGAAACTGTCCAAAAAGATTGTATGTGCAGGATATAATCCCTTTGATAAGAACTGGGACGTGTCACCATCAGAACACCTCTTAACAGTAATAAAATCTGCCACAGGATCTGTAATAATCATGGATACTCTGGAATGCCCATTTTATCTGAGAAATCAAAGTTCATAAAGTCAGAACATTGATCCATTTCCTCCCTGTTTCTATTTGGCACTGGATCCAGGAATTATGAAGCAAGATTACTTCCCCCCCAACTTTAATTAATTAATTAATTAATTTTTAAGCCCCTGAAAAATAAGTCTGAAACCTTTTAAGCTGAAGATTACTTCTGTTGTGTATTTATAAACCTCTATAATTAGAATTCTCTAATGAACTGGTAGATCCATAACTGTACTACTGCAAACGACACCTCTTAATGAGTAGGAAGAGGCCTACTCTGCATCCATCTCTATGTATATGTTGGGGTGAAAAACAGGCACTGTCTGTTTGGGTGTATTGATTTAGGTGGCTGACTATAGGGCAATTTAAAGAAGATTGGAGTAAGGCGAGCGTGTTTGTCTCTATTCTGTGATGATTCATGTGGGAGACTGCCTCAGCAAACAGTAATTATTGTTTCATCGGAAAAGCTTTTAATATAGTAAATTTCACCTAGTGACAATGATGTGACTGTTTGAAATAACAAACCATATAGGAACCTGCTGGGAGTATCGATAGCACGCTGCCAAATTAGAGGTGTATGCAGCAGTCTGTCAACTCGCCTTCAGCTAACTGACATACAGAGAAATGTAGGGAAGCCAAACTTGCAAATTCTTTTAGACTGTTTTGTCGTATTCTGTTTTTATCTTTTCCTGGTTGCCTTTCACCCAGCTGTGCGTGCAAACAAGGCTCACATTTTCTTCTAGGAATTGAAAAAATATTTTGCTTTCAAAAATGTTGCTTAAAATATTATTTTCTCTCCCTGAAATCTGCCTTTTTTAAACTTGTCTGAGGCCATAATTACAAATTTAAGATCTTTATCTTGGAATGCATACTTCTGCCTGCCTCCTCACTTGTTTATTCATTCTCTCTGATAAACACATCTGGAGAGTATTATAAAGAAACTATATTTATTCAGTATTTTCAAATAGTTACATCAAGATGAATTCAACAACAGTAATAACAATTCATGCTGAATATTTTCAAATTAATACGATGACAGCTCTCCTTCCAATCCATCCGTGGATTCTATGGTTTGGAATGTGCTTTGTAAAACACATTATGTAGTTTGATGTTGACGACCAAATGCCTGACACAGGTTGTTCCTGCTGTGTTCACAAAGCAGTGACTCCAGGCAGGACTGGGAACTGGTGCCTCTGATGTGTTCTAGCATGGATAAGTTTCTATATTCCGCTTCCTAGTGTAGGACATCCTTGAGATTTTATACTCATAAAATATAGAAAAGACAAAACTCTATCTTAGAGTCCTGTAGCTTCAGTGACTTGATTTAACTTTTTAAAACCCTTTGTAAGTAAACAGCAGCAGATATATTGAATATTATTTTGTATCTCTTGTCAATACAAGTTCAATATTTTTTTTCCTCATAAAATTGTTAAAGTTATTATGCAGAGGTTTTCTTAGTGTTCAGTCTCTCATGTAGATTACTCAGTTTTAAGTCCAATCCTCTGGACAGTGTCACAGTTTTCGAAGGACTCATTTTTCTAACGTCTTTTTATCCAAGGAAGCATGTGTTAGTGCTGCCTTTTACTGTCCCTTAGGCAAAATATTCTTCATCGGGTTAAACAGAATCCGTGCATAGTTATCATGAATTTTGTTGTGTTTCCTATTATGTTAAACTTTTCACTGGGGAAATGAGAATCTTCTTACCTTAAAATTCATGTTGAAAAAAGTTGACGGTGGTGATCTTGAAAGCTGCATCGAGAATAGTCTTATAAACAGATATTTAAGGATGGAAACATAATAGTAATGAATGACTGATGGAGAATGGGCTTCTTTGTGTGTATCTGGGATCATGCAAATAAGATAAAGCCAGGCTCCCCCCTAGTGTTGCCCAGTGCTAGGACAGAAGGCAATGGGCACAAGCTGGAACACAAGGGGTTGCATATAAACATCAGGAAGCACTTCTGTAATGGGTGGGTGATGGGACAGTGACACAGATTGCCTGGAGAAGTTTTGAAGATCCTCTAAAGTCACCTGGATGTGGTCCTGGGCAGCCTACCCTGGGTGGCCCTGCTTGAACTGGGAAGATGGACCAGATGGTCTCTTCCAAACTGTTCTGTGATCCGCTGCCCCTAATTGTATGCTAAGGAGATGCTAGGTAAAATATCTGCTAAGTTATTCAGTACGGCTATAGTAATAGAGCTAATTAGTAATTTGTTCTATACTATAATACTGAAGGAATGCATTCAGGGCTGTAATTTATTTTTGCACTTCTGTTAGGCGTTAAAGAATGCAAAACCCAAGCTTTTCACTACTATGTGTTGCAGGCTGGCTGATAACATTAAGAAGAAATCTTTCCACTGTAGAGTGAGTGTGACTGCATATGGTAAAGGAGGGTGACTTGCTCATATCAAAGTCACACAAAGTGTTAGACTCCTTCCTTCCTTCATCCTCTCCTTTCTGTGGCTACATTATAAAAGATTGAAGGTGTTTCTGAGGTCCACATATTCATCACTTGGGTTTCTACACTAAACCCAATATTATTCAATACTGACAGCATTAATGCGCATCCCCAATAGCCCTATTCATTTATCTCCTGGAAACACTAAAGAATAAAGCAGATCTTCAGATTCAGGAGGAAAGTTTTACTAAACCATATAGATTTGATGTAAAGAGAATGAAGCTTGTACAACTATTGTATTGAAGGAAAAAAAATAGAAGTGAGAAATTTTCATGGGGAATGACTAGGACGTAATTAAAACCCAGAGATTTATGGTCAGTAGGATCTTCTACTTAAAATTCTGGGATTTTTTTTTTTTCTTATTGCTTTTGCTATGGTATTAAAAGCAAGTTCAAAGGATTTGCTGCACATTCTTAGAAATTTCTGATATTTACCCAGGTGTGCTACTCTTTTGGCAATTCCATGCGTAGGAAAATCATTAAATACTATTTCTAATATTTGCTCATCTGCTTTTTAGCTCAGTTTATAATCAAAATAGGGAAGATTACACCATGCAGTCAAAAATTTTTCAGGAAACACCAGCAAGTTTCTCTGCAGCCTGCCACTTCTCTAGCTCAGCACTTGGGAAACTCTGATTTGGTATATTCTAAGTGTGCATTTGAGAACGATTCCATATAGAACATAATGTAAGCATAGAAAATAGGTATCAAACACCTAAATAAGGTTCTTTTTATGTTATTTTTTTTGCTTCCCAGTAAGCTGTCATTCTGACCATGTAACAATTTCTGGGGACAGTTTTCAGCTCAGCTGAGGTTCTCTGATTTTTATGCCATAAAATATGCTTATAACTGTTGGCTACTTCTAAATAATGTCTTCATTCCACTGTAATGAAATTGAGTGAAATAATGAGTCATGTCAGAAGAAAACCTAAACTGGTGCTGGAGTTCATTTGGCTTGTGAAAAATGGGGACGTGGCCAGTGGGGCAGTAATTATAACATCTCCCTGAGCTTTTGAATAGCCGTGGACAGACGTGTTTAATAGTGGCTGGAAGGCAGTCAGTCACCGAAT
>JAOWBP010052055.1:0-52154 GCA_028571105.1 Tragopan temminckii
GAGGAGAATGGGAAGGGTAGGGGGGATGAAAACACTCAGCAAGATCATACACAGGTAAAAAGAAAAAAACAAAAAAATCCCCCCAAAACAAAGCACATCCATTATGCAAGATCTCCAATCTAGAAAGCTATTAGCATTGCACCGAATTTGGCTTGGGCTCATTTTAACCCCTACCACAAAGAGAAATCATTTGTATTCTTATGCATGATCAACTTACAGGGGCCGTGTGCATTCCTGAAGATTGCACATTCTACGAATGGGCTTTGGCTTTTTGCTGGCTTCACAGAAGCTGCGATGAACCATTTTGTTATCACTTTTCCTGCGGCACCCATATTTGGTATATTGGAATCCTGAAAATATTTCAGAAAAGTTAGGAAAAGCAGACTCTTGTTAGAAATGTTTTTTTAAAATATAACTTTCAAGTATGATTAAATGGTTTTACATGACAGATATTTACAAGGTATTAAAATGTGCTCACAATTTGTTCCGTTGTCAGGCATAATCAGGCATAATATTGTTGCAGAGTGCTGTTTGGATGTTGTTTAAAACATGGCACTATGGTAGGTTTACAAGGCCAGAAGGGACTCTAGGACCTTTTAACCTCTGTACTGCACACACATATCATGGGAGAAACTACCTCCTTAACATCAAGCAGCAGGTCACTTACTAACTGGGGAATGAACTCAAGACCCAGGTCACATTTTAGCATTCTTGCTACCCAAACAAATTACCTGCTCAACTGCTCTGCATAGGAGTTAATTAGAAATTTACATTACCCATTATTTGCATAGGAATAACACACTGTAAGCAAAGTGAACAATCAGCAGCAAAAAACAGCCGAGTGCATGCTTTCAAAGTGACTTTGGGTGCTGAATTTAACTCCTAAAAAGGACTACTTCTTTTTAGGCTGGAAGTGTGACCCTTTTGAATAATCAGACATTTAAGATATTTTAAGTTTGGGCACCCAAAATAACAAGCTGTTTCTAAAATGGAAGCTCAAGATTTCTAAAGCATTCACTTCCCCCACCTTTTACTCTTCCACTTCTGGTAATTTGTCATTACTAGAGGGTGCTACATCATCTGTTTACCTCCACCACAGGGTTTGGAGCACTGTGACCAACTTTTCAACGCCCACTCAAAAGTATCTATTTCCTCCTGTAGGACGTTGTTGCTGTTGATAGTTGGTACCGAATCCTCGTGAATGATGTATTTGTAAGTCAGGCTAGATCTTGTGTCATTCTCCCGAGGAATGATCTATTAATAATCAAATGCAAACAGTGGTAGAAAACCAAAGCTATTATTTATTCTGTTGCAGAGTAAAGAAAATACAGCCTCTTAGGGAAACGTGCAAACTGCTGGTTAACTAATTGGGAAAAAAAGGTTTTATTTTTTATCTTCACAGCTATAACGAACAACAGTAAGATCAACAGAGCTGTTTAAAATGAGATATCTTTATAATGCTAGATTTATTGGCTGGCCAAGTAGGACACCTCTACCGAGCGTGAAATGATGCTGTGGCCCAGTGATCTACTTGGCAAGAGAGCAAATAGCGTTTGACATGTAATGCCTGTTTTTGTCCAAAGTGTCCCACTGACATCTGAGAACACATTATTGGAACATTACCGCCGCATGAACAGACAGCATTTTACCAAGGAGAGCAAATGCTAGTGAGAAAAGGGCTTTAGCCTGTCAGCTGTTCCAACTGCATAGGTCTTTCAGAGAGGCATTACACAGCAAGGTCTAATCTTGGCACAATCTCCATGCTGCCATGCACTTCTGAAAAAGACAAAATCACTGTGTTCCCACTGCTTGGCATACAACCTACCAGGACAACCACTGCATCATGCAAAGGCCCATCAGTGTGCAGAGTTTCTATGTCGTCTTCTATATTGTATTCCCATTCCACACCCAGGTCGATGAAAGATCGGGATCTGGCCTCCTCACCTTTTCCATTCAGAATATAGTGTCCTGTTGCCTGGTTCTTAATTGCTGAAAGGATTGAAAAGAGTGACAGTCGTGCCTCTTATCATATCATCTCCAGTCATGGAGGCTTATGTGAAACTTGTCAGGAGACATTACAGAAAGCCTCTTGAACAAACCCCACCAGCTAGTGCTGTAGGTGCACTTGCACAGAAAAAGGCCCTCCAAGGCCACCCCATGTAGCATTCAAATTCCAGACTGATGATAAGTGCATCTGCATATTTGATTCAATTTTGCACCACCTTATTCATATGAATTAGGTACAGAAAGTCTCTCTTCACATGTGGTATGCATGTTTTTCATACTGGCATAGTTCCCATGAAGTATAGGTAGTAGCAAGAAACTCAGGTCAAATCCTTGGAGTCTCTTGTCCTCCTTGTTTGCAGACGACCAAACCCAACACTACTGGGAACACCCATTAGTGTAACAGACATCTCAGCAGACTACAGATGCATTTCTTATATTCCTCAGATTATAAAAGTGACACCTTTTTTCACACTTCAGTTTCTTCGGCATATGTATGTATGGGCCAGATGCTAAAATCAATAAGCAAAGAGTCAAGGCATTCAAACCTCTGGGAAACTGGTCCTGCAACACATTTTGCAAATCAGGTCATGTCAGGATTGGATTACAAGCCAATAAATTGGAAATCTAGAGAAAGACTTTCATTATTTTCTTTTGTACATCCTTTTCTGAATCACCATAAAACATGATTTAAAAATATGCCAACATCTTACATGCTCCTATTATTACAGCAATCAAAATGCAAGAGTTTTGCAGTGTACCTACTTAGAAATGTGATAAAACTACTTACTACCAAAACAAAATGATTCTCTCAGGGGTACTATCACATTGTGCTTGGTCCAAATTGAAGTTCTGAAACTTCAAAAGCCAAGAATTTTTCTCTCTGACATTATCACAGCCTTAACTATTTCCTCTCTTCTGTTTTCTTTTTTTAATTTCTTTTTCTATTCTTACTAATTTTTTAATAACTGCTATAACTCTGCCTGAAGAGTTTACAATTCAGACACTGCCAAGGCAGATAAAAAACTGATTAAATGTATGTAAAAATCAATGGCAGACCTCATCCCTTCAGTGTAAGCTAAAAATCCCTTAAGCATTAGACAGCAATAAGTAGCAAGTTACAAACTGATATAACAACGATATGATCTTTCCTACAAAAGAAAAATCCAAAATGAAAGGGACTGAAAATACACCACAAATTTCTCAATCTTCTTTTCATTAAAAAAGCTGTTGTTTGCAATCTGCAGCAAATAAGATCGTTAAAGATACTGAATTGAAGATACTGAATTCACATATTAGAATGCATCTTTTTTTACCTTGACAGTGTCATTCAAATAAGAGTGATGAAAGTCTTTTATTAGTAAACATGCAAATTGGGATCAGTCTAATATTTTGAGGAATTCATATGAAAAGTAAATCTGATTACTAAGCTTACATCATCAGTCTGTAACATGCAGTTCTGAATGCAGAAATTTACCTTTACTACTTTAGTTTGGTTCTCATTTCTCAGGTTCTTCTGCATGACTGCCCATGCTTCTCATCATGCCTCAAAGCCAAACCTGAGGGAGGAACTTACCAAGAAAATGAGGAGAAGCCTCGTCTTCTTGGATAAACACATGTCGAGCACCAGGAGGGATGTCAAACATCTTAAGGTACCCTTTGGCATGTGTAGTAGTCAATGGAGAAAGCAGAGGAGGAAATAAAAAGTAATAGCCATGGTTAGGAGTGCTCTACATTATTCAGCTTCTACTTGCAGAAGGGGGCATCCACCAACTGAGAAGCAGTGTCAGAAAGAAACTGATCAAATAGCTTTGTAACGTATTTGACGGGACTTCCTTGTGTTTTTCCTCTTTCCAGGAGTAAAGAGAAACCAGTTACAAATCTATTTGTCTCTTGATTAGCTATATGCTATAGGTCATATTAATTAACGATTCAGGCAAAAAAATATGTTTCCAGTGTTTCTGAGTATACAAGGAAGAACGATTCTTCCTGATTATTTTTTTCCAAATCACTCGTCAGCCAGGCTGTGGGATTTGAGTTTACTTACTGTACTGATACACATATGTCTCTTCAGTGTGTCTGTTTACTTTTGAGACATCAGTGATTCTGGAGAAAGGTGGATGTAGTAGATTGTATTGTCACTACATATAAGGAAGGGCTTGTCTACATGGAAGTTAATCCAAACAATTTAAAACTACAAATGTAAAATGTATTCATTCAAGTATTACTGCTGAAACAAAAGGGCTGAATTCAACTCAATGCAGTTAAGAATAAAAAGCTGTCTCCAAAGACAGTAATTCATATTTTAGATTTCAATTATTTATCCGTCTAAATAGGTAGTGTAATGTTCAGTATGTCGTCATTCAGGAAGACTAAAATCCATCTTGAGAACCTGTCAGCAGTCACTTCTATTGCAAGTTTTAAACAAGAGCTTCACAAGCACTGAAGTGAATCTAAGTAATTTGATGTAAAGATGCAAAACTCTGAGTGTATGGCACTTTCATATTTCTGTATTTTCCCTTTAATGTCTGCATATTCAGTTATGATGAATCTCCTTGGATCCATTTTTAAAGAACGAAGAGCCACATATGTGTAATGTCATGGATTTGGCTGATGAGAGTCTGCAAAAAAAGCATTCGATGATCTTTTTACTGTCCATCTTTTGAGCATATGAAACACTAAGCTTTTGCCTGATTTGGTGTTATGTGTCAGTGCCTTGTTGAAGATGAGAACTGCAACAAGAACTCTCCAGTTGCCATGGATGCCTCTTTCTGCAAGCACTTGAACTTACCCAGAGTATTTTTAGACTCCTTTGTTTCAGAAAGGGAAATATTGCGAGCTCCTTTGGGCAATGTAAATGCTCCTCTCGTCTTCCCTTAAATAGAATGTCTATAATTAGTGTTATGGGAGCCAAGTCTTGTTATTTCATTGACTACATTGTCAGCCAGATGGTCTTAACAAATATAAAGTATAATTTACATTATGTGTTCAGATGCACTTAAAGCAGCATTAGACACATCTAGCAAATTTTAACAGTCAATGAAATTTAGACCACTGAAAATTCAGGTAGGTGATTTTAAGTTGGATACTTGCAGATTTCATTTTCCAGAAACTTGAATTCTTTTTGGCATCTCTTGCTTAAATGTTTTCCTGTTGGAAGAGGTCAATTAGTCTTTTTAATGACTAGATTGCCACAGATACTGTAAAACAATAAACATTTCATAAACACTTTCATTAACATTTGGAAATGGCTTACTAATAGCAGTATTTCCTGAACTATATTTCTAGTACTCTCTATCACTTAGAACTGTAGTGCTTTCCAGACACTGAGAACACTGTGAAAACACCCAGTAATGTGCTGTCACCTTACAAGACAATGCAGTTACTCGGTGGTTCCCAGGCAAAAATACTGAGCCACTACATGATGGGGTTAGTATTATATTTTGCCCTCTGTTGACCTCTCATTTGCCCTGATATCTCCTAGGGAGTAAGCCAAACCTCAAGCTTAGGCTGTACATCAATTGCAAGCTACAATTTGTAAACCACTGCTATAGAATACAGAAACCAGATGCACCAGAAAAAACTCTACTGGACTGGATCCAGAATTGTGACATGAATATTCCCTCTGCCCCCAAAAGTACAATCATTTACTTTCAGTAAAAAAGATTAGATATATGCTTAGAAAGCTGAGCACTAATTTCTGCTGATTACAGTTTTGTGGTTTTTTTTCCTGTTTGTTTTCAGAAAAGCGCAGTGACTGTCAGCTCAAGAAACACACAGGCCTGTATAAGAAGCTCAAATTATAACCTTAATTCCATTACTCCCCACATCACAGTAATTCTTGTGTAATTTCATGTCTAGTCCACCAGTTGCTTTAATCACTTTAAGAAAGGTCCTCTAATGGCACTTGCAGCTACAAGCTGTAAACTTCTCCAGTCGGTTTGTAATTAATATGTATTTTCAGCAGAATATTTTACATATTTTCTTTCAATTTGCACATTATCTTTGTCCAAGTTTAGTTTGGTTAGTCACTTATTGTCCAAATGTAATTACTGATGCTGCAATAAAGCTTGCTTCATGGCAGCAACTACCAGCTTTTAAATTGTTAATGCAGACATCCCTGTTATCCGTCCCTAAGTCTTTCTTTCTCCATTCTATCTTAAAACATTTAGTCTATCAAACAGATGTCCCTGAAATAGCTACTAGCAGTCATACAGAAGATGCATATCCCTGAGTACCTTCCCCAAACTGAAATAAAAGCAATATAGGAAAGTCTTAAAATACACAATATTCTTAAATATATGTATACGTACATATATATGTATGTATATAAAAGATTATACTGCCCTAGTTCAACAAATAACTGACCAGATAGAAATTTCTGAGAAGACCAAGGGGTCTTGAATTATTATTGATAAGAGATGTGTTATAGAGTACCGCAGTCCAGTCTGAAAGCTTTAACCAGCTTAATGTCATCATATGTTTCATTAGATGTAATTCACACAACTTAAGAGAAATGAGGGTTTCTGCCAAGATGTTTCTGTCTTTGATTTAGAATTAAGTTGAATTTATTTTTCATTTATTTATCTGACTAAAAGGCTACAATTTGTGACGAGACTGATCTGATGTGAGAATCCACATGTTCATATGAAAAGAAGTTCAGAACTTCATTTAACAACTCTTGAGTTTAGGTTTAAGAAGAAAAACTTATGAATTGCTTACAATTCAAAGGGAGGAAAAATATTTCTTCTAGTCCTCCTACAGAATAAGGCATGCTATACTTAGCATCAGGCAAAGCACCTCAATTTCTTCTGAATGTCACTGTTAGGACAATAGTTCATTTTTTTGGCAGAACTCAGTGTATCCCCATTTAGCACAAACACTGTCTGTGGGCTTCAACATTTACAAAGAGCTAAACATGCCGTGCCTGCGGAGTATTTCTAGATATACTACACAAATGGAGTTTTCTTCTAATAGGTCCTTCAAAAGACAGAAACATTACAGTGTTTTAAAGGATCTAATTTCTTTATCAAGCACTAAACTATTTTGGCACATCAAGCTAAAATTCTTGTTTTGCTACCTTGAAGTAAGCCACATTTCTGATCAGTCTTCAAAAACAATAAGCATGACAAACATAAGAGATAATAGAAACTATATTCAGATGCATGAATATGCTATTCCTACCAAGCTTTTTGGGAGTGCGGGTAAAGGTTCCTTTCACTGTTCGGCAATGGGAGTTATCTCCACCACAGACGCCACACTTATCTTCAGCCTTATTAGAACCAATTTCCTTGTCACAACCCACTTTCTGCAGAATGAAGAGCAAAAAGAAACATGGCTTTATCATAAGCTGTAGGGTTTAGCTGTAGAGGGATGCAATCTCAAAATCAGTGCATAGAGGAAATTACTACCCAACACTGATCTACTTCATTTAAACACAAATTACTTGAAAGCCTGTTGCTGGGTAATGGTTGCCAGGTGAAAAACAGGAATTGATTCTCAGATTATATCCACTGTATATCAAGACTAGGAAAGATGGAAAAGAGAAAAATAGGGACAATTCCTTTCAGATGCAAAACTAAGTGCAAAAATGGCAAATGAAATTATTAGTTGAAGATAAGTAAATTGTTTCCGTGGAATGGACCTGTGTCATTGCTCTTACGTAATTTAATTCTGAAGTAATTATGACAAATATGATGCTGCAAATATTTCAAAGCATCTGCAAAGTCTATCTCTTTATCTCTGATCGCTGTTAAACAGTTATTTAACAGAGCACAGTCCAAACTCAGCAACGAGTTTGAGAAGCTGTCACTCACCACACATTCGCCACGAACACAAATGCTGTAGGGATCTTTATATGAACAGCGAGTCCCATCATGTGCCAATTGTTTCATATAAGCAACATCTCCAGTTTCTTTGGACTGGCAGTACAGGTGGCATCTCTTATTAGCTGCATAGCAGGAAAACAGACGTAACTGCATAAGTTAAAAGCAATTCAGATGAGTTTCAGAAAAAACATCTCACTAAAGGCATAAAGAGAATATTACAGATATAGAAGGGACCTTATGCAGACACCTAGCGGGGAAAAAGCAACTAATTTGCTGTTGTGTGAATTATGGGCCTATCACTATCACAGATACTCTCACAGAAATCAGATTGCTTCCGAAGAGGCTCCTAGAACTGGGTTCCCCACTATTCTTCAAGTAGCCTTCAGTTTGATTCTGTTGCAACAGTGCTGAGTTTAGGAAATCTTATCACATGAAAGAATAGAAGACTTGGATTTCAAATTCCTTTAGCCTTTTTGGAAAATCCCAGCTGAACAAATATTTCATTATCACTACTTGAATCTGATCCCCTAGCCACGCATATGAAGAATTTCAAAGGAGATGCCTAAGGAAAAAATACCAGCAACTCAAAGCAGCTCTGAAACCCCTTTCAGCAAGCAATGAATCTTTATGCTTGAAGCTGTCCTTTTTACTCAAGATAACTGCTGGATTATATTAATGTTAGGAGTGAAGAGTCAGGCTCAGGTAGATGGACCTGTCTAAGAATGGGAAAATACTAAAAAGGACTTCTCAAGTAGAACACTAATTAGAACACTATTACAACTTCCAGTGCAATTTCCTAGCAGCAGTCCTCATCAAGCATTAACATTTTGCACTCATATAGATGAACAGCTGTACAGGAAAGAGGGCAAGAAGAGTCCTTCATGATCTGAGCAGCAGCTTTCCACACTTGGCTCCAACAGCAAAGCCAGAGCTTCACAGTGCACTGCATTAATTGCTATGGCACCCACCAGCTATTCCATCAGGAGCTATTCCATCAGAAGAGCCTCTATGCCTCTTGCTACATCCTGTTCTCACTAGGAAGAGGATGAAAGTCAGAGGAAACCAGCTGGGCTAGGGTTGGTGAAATTACAACTGTCTCACACTGCAGCTTTCACTATTTTTCACTATTCCTTTACCCTGGGCCATCCTGTTCTCCTGCTTTGTAGTCATACCTACACTTTTCTCACACTGTAGTCTCTACGTGGCAAATGAAACAAGACCCCCCATAAGATCTGTGAGATTCCAGCACTGACTTGTAATAAACACAAATAACAGAACTTACAGTCAGGGTGCTCATATGGCAGCCAGTGGTGTTTGCTGTTCTGATACTCAAAGTGGGAATTGCGTTGCTGACACTGCTGCGCTCTGAAGTCCTCAAAGTGCTTCGGACACTCTTCCGTATTGCAGAGCTGAAACTCAAAATTGACACCAACACAATCTTCACCTCCATTAATTGGCCTGGGAGAAGAAAACATCTGTGAGATTATAAAGCTCTCAAGGCTTTGGGTCTACAATTTTGTCATCAGTCTTAAGCGGAATTTCACACTCGATTTTAAAGAG
This sequence comes from Tragopan temminckii, assembly GCA_028571105.1. Classification (NCBI taxonomy): domain Eukaryota; kingdom Metazoa; phylum Chordata; class Aves; order Galliformes; family Phasianidae; genus Tragopan; species Tragopan temminckii. Next base: position 9,393 of record JAOWBP010052055.1, read on the forward strand.
ACAATTTCACAAAAAAGGAGTGTGAACTGACATAACTGGAAACAAAACAGTTACCTTGCACAGATACGCACTTGCAATGTAACCTCTGTGCTTGCTCAAACATCCCAAAGGCATATGCTGACATGCAGAAACAATACATATACACATCTACGCTGTCAATAGTTGATTTACAACTGGAGATCATCTAATAGTTTATCCCAAAGCTTGTTGAGCTTGCACTCTATGTTTTCTTCATCCTCTTACACATCAGTTAAATTTTTCATAGGATAGTTTTCCATAGGCTTTCCTCTGGAAATTACTGGATTCACTAAAAATGATCCTGGCTCCATGCAAAAGGTGATGTTTCAAGGGGCTTGAACACAATGTGAATTTTAGGAGATTCCATCTCAAAACATAAATGCCATTTCAGCCAACACCTGAAATGATTACCAGTTGACTGGAACTACCACCAATGCAGAAGACCTACATTGGATTGTTGCACTGGCGTGTTCGGAAGCGAACTCCAGTTCCACAGGTTCGTGAGCAGGAGCCAAATTTCGTCCAGGGTCCCCAGTTGCCATCCTGCTTCAGCTGGTTAGCATTCTTCCACATGCAGTGACCTTTGTAGCACCACTGAGAGAAAACAGGCATGGAAAGCAGAGGAGAGCAGAAACAAAATCAAACCAAACATATAATCACAGTAAATTTAAAAGTGCATAGAGGTGAGCTCATGGAGCAAAGAGGGTCTTCGTACTCTGGGCCCAGGAGCGCCCAACCCCATGGCTGTCTGTTCCATGGATCAGAAGCAGTGCCACATCTGAGCGTGTATCCTTCCATGGGCAGAAACACGAAGATAAACATGTTCTAATGTTCTCCTGACTTCATTTAAGTCATCCTTTGTCTCATATGAATCCTAATTCCTACCATTTTTTAAAGGAATTTTTATGTTCTGACTACTGTATCACAGAATAAGGTCCTTGCTGAAGATCAGTAGCTTTTTTTTCTTTTTTTCCTCATACTCAAACATTATATTCACTCAAACAAGATGCAACAGCAGGCTAGTCACTAGTCAGCAAGTTTTTTGGCTACTGGTTAGGGCATTTCCAGACATCATAAGTGGCTCTCCTGTAGCTGAAAATACATGGAATTTGTTAAATAAACATTGGCTTGAGTATAATTGTATAATCAAAAATGAATTAGCAGCAGAACATTCTCTAACGTTAAAAGACAAAATTAAAGAGCTAATCCTAAGCCTGTACAAACATTTAGCCACAGGATGTCTGGACCACAAGTACTAAGAAGAGTTTGGGGCTATGTACTCCCATCCTACAGTGGTTCTGTCATCTGCTACCATAGATTCTTAATGACACTTTAAGGACACTTTGCAGAAGAGAGAATAATATTAAAAACAATAATAATTAAAAAAAAAAAAAACATAACAAAAAGGCTACAGAAGAGAATGGGACTGCCCTACACCTCACCTATGATTTTAACACCCTCACCCTCCAAAATTTGGCCTACGTAACAGCCAGCTTTGTACATTTCAAAGAAGACAAAGCGGGAAATCACAGCTCCCACTTTTTCCTTTACTTGGTGCCACCTGGGGGGATGCTGTGCAATTGCCTATTTTCCTGTGTGCTTTTCAACCCAAATTAATGCAAGTGATTGTGTTTCTTTTTAATACATAGTGGAAACACAATACTCACTTTTCCAGGGGCACATTCTGTCCCATCGAGTGGAGGTCCTTTCTTAGTCTTACAGAAATATGGGTTGTCTGGATGGCTACACCACAACTGCTTGCATGGATCAAAGGTTCGGAACTGAAATGCAGGACATTTATGAGATGAAAAATAACATTAGATTATTGATACTGTTTGGGTAAGGATTCAAACCAATCAGTCAGTTAATCTAGCACAGCCACCAACAAGTCAAGTATCTTTGGAAAGAAAAGGGAAATGATTACAACCCCACATCCTCCGGTCCTGAAAGAAGGAGGAGATGCCCAGAAATGGGAGGAAAACTAGTTTTCTCCCTTTCTTTCTTGGGATCACAGGCTTGCTGCCACAAGTCTGTGTCATGTAGACCACGTTGCTGTCCTCTTGACCATTACACCAAATGACTCAGATGACTGGCTCTGGCTTTCACCCATAAATATCTCTCTCCTTCTTTATGTATCTGCTTAAACTAGTCCATTAACTGCTCTTTAACTGTGAGAAAATGAATACGTTGCAACTATTAAATAAGGCCAAACACCAACTTGCTGAAATGAATGTTTGTCTTTGCAATGACTGCCTTGGACATACCGCTGTGCACATTTTATAGCCAACACCAAAATCAAAGCGGCACTGTTCATCCATGGAATAATTGATGCCTGGCAGCTCAGGGAGCTTGGGCCAATCATGTTCAAAAGGGTCGTCAAGAAGACAGTCGTAAGAGCTGTGGAAAGATGCACAGAAAAAGATAATGAGAAAATGTAGTAATTAGGTTTTTTTGTCTATACGATCAAACTCTTTATTCTGAGATGTTAATATTGACAATATTCATTTTCTCAAACCTGTTATTGTTACCTGAAGCACTAATAGTCCCTTCTGTCAGAATACTGCTCAGTGAAATGTGACTGAGCACTGAATGGGAAGATCCTACAGCAAAATCCCTGTATTTGCTGGAGACTGAGGAGAAGCATCTCCTGTCCTTCCCTGATCTAATGGTACATGTAGAATTTGCACTTAGTTTTCCTGTCACCAGAGACAGAAAACAAACACTTCTCAATTCTCAGTTCCAAAGGGCAACATTTCAATGTGCTTCAAACTATAACGTGAATCCTAATATAAGGACTAACACAACACCTTCTGTAGTCAGAGAGAGCCTTTCCACTGACTTTATGGGGCTTTAAAATAGAACAGTAGTCTGAGAACAGGCTCCCTTACCTGAAATCTACAGCATACACAGGGACAAAACACAGGTTATGCAAAGGGCAAGAATAAGGCCTGCTTTTTACTCATTCCTGTTAAACTCTTGGTGGGCTGCTCTTCCCACACAAGGATAAAATTCCGTTTTAAGCTCGAAGGTCTTGATGTAAAATTACTATTTCATGCTTTAGGTTACTAATGGGATTCCTCACTGGAATCCAGGCCATAGTGGGTCAATTTAAGTTTTCACTCAGTTCTGACTTGCAAAACCAGTTATTTGCAATGAAGGAGTAAGAACTGGATGAGGAAGCATTTACATGGGAGACTATGTACATAAATAGAGGTAGACATCACTCCTATGCTCTCTGTTCCCCTTTTCTCCCTAATTCAGTCACATGCATGTTGCATTTTCTCCCTTCCACAAATTTTACTAGTTCTTCTCAGCTTAGGGCTACATCTTCTCAGTTTCACAATACAACTTGTACAGAAATAAAAAATATAGGAAAAACACCAACTTCCTGAAATAGTCTTCCAGACAGACACCCGGTACCACTCCCAGAAGATGCAGTGAGCGTTGCATAAAACTGTAGGTGAGGATGCACTGTTCCTGATTTTGCTTCTCTAATATAGGTGCATGGCAACAAAGGTGATCAGAAAACTGTATTACTGGAGAGAGCCTCACTGCTGCTGCAGTGATGGACAGGGAAGCCCACTGGAATTCCTCCGTATATTGAATATCTGTTTGGAAGGAGAGAGCAGCCTACACAAGAGGATCCCATTTCTTGCTATCTCTGAAGCCTCAGTACCACCGTGTTTATAGAAGGGACTTCCACAAACAAGGGTTCAATTTATGACACTCGAGGATTGTTTCTCCTCTTTGCTCTCTGATGGAGGGCAGCCCATTGGCCCCACATCTCAGGGAACTGCAAAGATTTCTGTTTCCTTTAGTAAAACCACCATCAATGAGTGCTAGTAAGTTCTTACTGTATATATCTTTTGAGTTCTTGGCCACTGCATCTGGACCAGTGGTAACGATGAAAAGCAGCCTGCACCAAGGGAGCCATAACACTCCCCATTGCTGTCTCATCCCCACATCTGTTCCCTTGCCCATCGTGCTCCATTCCCAGCCTGAAACAAAGAATTGGTATCAGAGCCTCAGCAGTTTCTACTTTTTAACTGGTAAAACAGCTGTAAAGAAAACAGTTTCTCATGCAAATGTAGTCATTCAAGATGAAATTGTTCTCTGCATGCTACAGATATCACCTGCATTTCAAACAGATCTTTGATGTCAAAATATAAGGACTCTCTAAATACTCTTTAGAAACTAACTAATTAGATGACAATTTCTACATTGGATAACAGAAAAAGGCAATTCTGCTCACCACTGAGCATTTCATTTAGACATTTAATTATTCATGACAGTACACTCATTTATCAAAAGCACCTACTTATACATCGAGCTAACATGGTTGTAATGCTGTACATCCAAAGAGCTAACTAGGTTAGCATATTAAATTTCCAAAAGTGTGCATCTGGTGCAGCTTATCGTGCAAGTGACATGGTCATCTCACATTTGGTTAAACTCCTCCTACATTACTCTGGCCAAGAACAACAACAACAGAGTCCACTGAGCTGAACAAGAAGCCTGTGCTACATAAAGACAACATTAATTCATCCAGCAGTTGACAGAGATCCTTCCCTGAATCAATTATTCTCAGCCTAACATTTTATCACTCCTTAAGAAGTACCAAATTAACAAATCAGCACTTTCAGTCAATGAGAAGAAAGAATTTTAAGGATACTTGGTAAGTTACTGTCTCCACTGCCTGGGCTTTCCAGGTTTCTTTCTTAATTATCTCACCATCACCCCACAGAAAATGAGTTCCTGCTCTCTCTTTCCCTTATCTTCTTCCCTCACTTATTCATTGCTAAAACCACTGATGCATTCCAAGAAGATGATAATATTATTTGGATGGCTGTCATATAGCCATTAAAATTAAATCACTTTAAGTAAAAAGGAGATGCAGCACCATACTTTGTTGTTAATCTAATTTTATGTTAGACTTACACGTGACCAGTTTCATGAGCAACAACAAAAGCTGATGAAAACCCATCCTCATGGTTGAGAGTACAGCTTCGGACCGGGTGACACATGCCAGTAACAGGAGCATATCCTATTGAGAGAAATCACGTCTGACTGCTTTACCCATTACATTTCATAGAATCATAGAATGGCTTGGGTCGGAAGAGAAATTAAATCCCACTCAGTTCCAACACCCAGCTGGTTGCTACCCACCAGATCAGGCTGCCCATGGTCCCATCCAACCTGGCCTTAAGCACCTCCAGGGATGGGGCATCTGTAGCTTTTCTGGACAGCTTGTTCCACTTGACACCCCAATAAATTTACTACCAGAGAAGAACCAAGGATTCTCTTCCTCTGATTGTCAGTTTCTCCTGTCTTTGCAATTCCTGTCAGTGTTAATGGCTCTGACAAACTAGGTTTGATTCTGCATACATCTAGATTACTTCAGGCACTTACACTCATAAAAAAAAATGCAGAAGATTCCCATTCAATTAAAAGACAGAGTTTTGTTCATTTGTTTGTATGTATTTATATTAATATCATCATGTAATTACTGCTTAGTACATATTACATGCCTTGTCCTCAGCAAAAGCCAAAATCTTTCTGAAGGCGGGGAGACTGCCTAAGATCTCATCCTGGAATGCAAGTCCAGACATGAGTGAGGGGTCAGGACTCTTGCCTCACCCTGAAAGATGAAGGAACTGAACACAGACATCTACAAAATCTCTACCCAGACGGTCAGAACACGGCACACTTTTCAAAAAGCTATGTGAAGAAGCAGACTCGTGCCTCAACCAGTAAGAGCTCACCAGCATAAAATCTGAAAAGCCTTCTTAATAAAGGGTATTTCTGACTAAAAGCAGGTCACTCTTACCTTGCACTAAGCAAAAATTGGCAAACTCTGGACATTAGACCTGAATGATACCATGCTAAACCATGTATCTTATACTGCTTGTCCATGACTAGATAATGAATGGGAGCCTTTTTTTCCAAGAGAAGTTGCAGAATTTGTGTCAAAGGCAAAGAAACTGGGCATAACACTGGAAGAGACTATGAAGCTTACAGAGAGAATGAAGCCAAAGAACCATTTGCAGAGCAGCACTGGAGCTGGGCATGTGGCTCAAGTACCAGGAGGAGATAGAGGATTTTATCTTTCTAGCGACAGATATAGAGAACATTCAGAGGGGAAACTGTGTGCTTGAGGAAACTGAGACATGGAAGACAGAGGACATTTCTGACTGTATAGTGCTAGATTTATTGCAGTGAAGGCCATCACATTTAGCTGGACAGCTTTGTTTCAGAAACTGCTCTGTTTTCTAGTTCTTTTTTTCCACCTGCAAGCAGAAAAAAGAAGCACACAAAACCACAATGCTTCTGCTAAGAGGAGCCCTTAGTCCTACCACAGACCACAGCATACAAGATGAGTGCTAGTTTGGTCTGGGTAAATGATTATAGGGTGCATATTCTGAATGCAACTACATGAGAACCAAAGAAATAAAAAACGGGACTAGTTTGCAATGCTGCGGAGAGCAGTAACACTTCAGGAGTCTCACTCAGACTCCTATTTTTCTGCACTGACATAAAACATGCTTTGTGAATTTACTTTCCATTATCATTAATTCCTTGAGTGAAAAGGACTAATGCATCTATCAAACGAGCTGAAAAGCTAGTTACAAGAAAAAATCTACTGTGAGTGATGCAGTAAAATAAAAGCAAAGTGGAATGCAAAGTGCACTGAGAATTCCTCGTGTGCCCAGCATGCACTTGCAAAAATACATTTGTCTGAAGAAGGCAACAGTTATTTACATACTGTAAGGTAAGATTTAATCTGTTGCAGTTACATATAAGTGGCAAGGACTACCTGCTTTTTAGAAAAGCATGTAAAATGAAATAGAGTACTTTCTCTCCGCAGTGTACTAGCAAGTACATGCTTAGATTGTCCATACGGGCCTTTTCTAAAGCCAGAGTAAGAAACTGAAAGTTATTATGAGCGTACATGCTTTCCTGAACAGGATCAGGTTTCAATCTATCTTTAAAATTGAACACTTAAGGTATTTTCTGAATCAATGCCTGCATTCCTTAATCTCTCTGGGCCACACAACAATGCAATTTTCATTTTTTTCTCCTTTTCTGTCAGACACTAGACACACATACACAAAAACCCCAAAGTCCCGATACTTTCGCTTCAGGTCAGCTGCATTACCTTGCATACCAGCAGGCCCAAAATCTTGCCTAGTCAAGAAGATGGCATGATCATGGTGCTCAGAGTGATTGGGGTCTGACTTCTGCTGCTGGTATGCCCAGCGGCAAACATTCTCCAGGCTTCTCGAGGGATTCCCCCTTTCAATCAAGCTAATGGACTGAAAAAGCAATATATTAGAACCAGGATCTTCTAAACGTAAGAAACTCAGTCAAGTTTTGATTTTCTTGAAGAGCCAGCCATGTTTCTGTTTCTCCTTCCCTATTTCTCTATCACTCTAAGTCATAGTAGTCCTCTTTGATACGAGAAAAGAAAATGAGTATGCTGGACATTGACTGATCCATTAAAGAGGACTGATATTCTCTCCTGGCCTTCTTGTCCTAGATCCCTAGGCAGAGCCAAGGAAACGTACAAGAGCTGCCAAATCAGAGTGCTACTGCTTATATCAATGTAATTGTATGTAACAGTGAATGTACATACGTAATAGCACACATTTAGGATTTTTTTAAAAGGCGGTGTAATGAGCATTTCCATTATCTATTAAAATGGTGACAAATAATGGCCCTTCTGTGCAACATGCCTGAATAATATCTAGATAAAGCCTGTAATGTGCAGGATAAATGTCAGAAGACAATGTGACTCAGTTTAGTTAAATGAGAGTGGAGTGACAACACACAGCCTGTGCGGAAGTGAATAACATAAACACAGAGTACAATGCCTCAACTGGTGTAAAACACTATAGCACCAGTAAATCTGTACAGATTAACACAGATTAGCCATCTGGTTTTGTGAGACTTTCGCTACACAGTAGGTCCACAACCTCAATACTTCAAAAGGAATTGACCAAATTTAATTACAAGGCAAACATCAAAGCGGCCTTTTGATTTGCTCAAATTCCGTGCATGAGTTAAATGGAATGGACATGATCTTTATCAAACCTCAAACAGCACTTACAACATTCTCATCCTGAACAACATAACAAGTATTCATTTCAAAACTCTCTGAATGTATTTTACCAACAATCAACACATTGGCACAAGCAAGTCTAAGGCAGAAAGTGGAGGAGTATGCTGTGACTCAGTAAAAGGAGTGTACAGCACAATGAGAAAAGGAGATCGTTACCATAGAAGACTGCATGGAGACAGGGCACCAGCAAGTTGTGTTGTTCAGTCAAGATGATTGCCACCACTAAAGTCATTTTCTTCCCTCAGGACTCATGAGGGCAAAAAGTCAGGCTGCAAGCTCAAGCCCCTGGAGTGAGATTGCAGTGGGCTGACGTGCCCCCCACGTCCTCTCAGCCTATCCTTCAGCAGCATCAGCAGGATAGGGGCAGCACTAATGACTTCTGTCTCTTGAAGCAAGAGTCCTGACAGGTACTGCACCAATCACTGCAATCTTGCATTTAAGCACAGACAGTTGGTGACATTAAGAGAATACACTGGAAAAGGAGCTTTCCACTGGAATGAATCCATCTAATATGACAGAAATATTTGATTGCTGCAGTCTTCCAGCTTCTTAGTGATAAATTAGGTGCAAAGTGACACTGCAGCCAGTCCTACACCACTCTTCACAAAAAGGGACAGTGATGGCTCACTGCAGGAATGAGGGCACAAGCACATTTAGCATGTGTTGAACATAGAAGGCAGCTCCCTGGAATTTACACTTTGATAGACTTCTGCCTCCACAGCTGCTCATGTAGTTCCTATGGACTATGGATTACAAAGACTATGAATGCAAAGAACTGGTTTAGAGGCTTGCTTACCTTTGCATACCCCAGCATGATCATTCGGACCAGCACAACATTTATGTGAACACCCAAGGATTCATCATGGTAAATTTCATTCACCTGAGAAAATAGAAAGGAAAACTTAGAAAGAAAAAAACATGGATGATACAAAGGGAATTTCCAAGGCCATGTATCTGTTATTTCAAGTGCTTTGACCACTAGTTTTCTCAGAGGAGGACTCAAGTCTCAAATCACTTTCATGCAGTGAGAAATGTAGACTATACTTCCTGTCATCACATACTCCCTCACTGAGAACTTTCTGAAGCACATTTCAAGACTCCTCTCAAATCTAATGGCCTTTGGATCAGAGCCAACAGAAAAATTGTTTGGGGAAAGAAAGACTACAAACCCAGCAAATACTTGTCTGAATGCTTAATTTCACTTGTTTGATAAACATCGTCAGGAAAATGAAGTTATTCCTGAAAGCAAGGCTATGGCAGTACGGTCACATTCACTGAGGGATTTAAAAGCAGATAAGAGTTTGCATTAACAACAGATAAAACCATCACCATTCAGCCCACATGGCCACTTCTGCTCTGCCATCTGGACACTCTAACTGTGGATGAATTCCAGATCCTGTTTCTATTTGCTTTGTCAACCATTTGTCTCACTTCAATCATTTTAAACACATGGGATGAGTATTTTAGTGGGGAGAGAGAGTGCATATTTTTCATTTTGTAAAAGATTCTTCTGCCAGTAGCTTTCGCTCAAGGAAATATGCCATTAAGTTCAGCATAGGTTTGTCCTCAGAAAATACTTGAGGATTTGACTTAAGGCCATTTCTGCATTTTGAAGCTCTAGGTTGGGAAGGGAGAATATTCAGACAATGACACGATCAATGTGACTCCATTTCTGCACACATGTAAGCATGTGTTTAGCTTTAAAGATCTGAATAATAGCCCTGATTCTAGATCAATCTTAAAATTAATGGGCAAAGTCTTTCCAAATCCCAGAAATGCTTTGGATGTTCTCATCTAAAAGTTTTAAAGTCAACAGCATTGCCAGAGACATAAACTCTGAAGTATACCTCACAGAGTAATGATATCTCCAAATACACTCGATTTCTGCAAGTCAACACATTCCATTTTAAAAGTTCACCAACTGCATGAAAGCATGTAACATTTACAGGATCTGGAAAGACTTACTATGCACACTGAAAACAACTGCGAGCCAGAGAAAACACCCATACATAAGAGATCCTCATGAGACATCAAAACTCTCATCCTCAAGGACTATAGAAAACACACAGGAAAAACTAAAATCTCACAAAGAGCCCTCACAAAAGAGTCCATGGCTTTGCATGAAATTAGGTTTGCAGAGGTCTCCAATGAGGTCCGTGCACAACATTTAAAGACAGAATTTTTATTTCAGTGTTTTTAGTTTGACTTCCAAATGAAATAAAGATCAGATACTTGTTCCTTCTGTCAGTGCTGGTGTCCCAGTACATTTGGGGCCTGTTGAATGCTTTCCAGCAACACTTGCAAAACTATAAAGACCTTGAAGAAATCATGTAGAAGATTTGAGGAAAGTAAGCAGTTTACTGGAAATAACAATGTATCATTGCTTCCCTGCAAGCAAAGACTGAATATTCTTCACTACACACAGGAAAGGAAGCTCAGAGTATGCGCGCACACACAAGCTTTTCAACACTCCCATAAGGAGAGCAGCTTATACCCCATTAGAGAGCACAGCCTTAAGACAGGCATCCAGAGGTAACGTGGCAGTTCCACTGTTCACTAAACAGCTGAAATTTTTCACCGCTGTTTTAGTTTTGAATAATTTATTTCAGAAGCAACAAATACTGCTGCTCTGATCTTTAAAGTCGAATTAGTACAAAAGTAACCACATAATTCTAAATAGAGTATTAGTGGAATTTAAGTTTTAAAAAAATCGTGTAGATGACAGGTCAGAAATTGTTCTTCTTGAGGACCTTCTTTGTGCCTGGTAAGGTGAGAAATGTCCATTCACCAGAGTATAAATTAGGGAACTAAAACATCTGCAGCTCATCAATGAAGTTACTTATTCCCATCAAAATAAAATAAATATTATATTATGGGTAATCGGTGAAAAGTAAATACCACTGTTTGGAGCAAGGTTGGTATATTTGAGCAATATTCACAGATTTTTTTTTTACTTAGGCTAAACAAAACTTTCCCCTTCCCCTGAGGAAAAAAGGTCGTTCTGAGTTGTCCAGTTTGTGGGACCTGGCACAATGATTTCAGTCCATGGTTTTAAAAAATGCAATCCCTTTTAGGACTAACTGAGAACAGACTGTCAGCAGGATAGTTTTACAAGAAATGAGCACATAGCTTAGACTGCTCGCCTCATGAAGCAATTATTCCAAAGTTCAATTATTCATATTTTCTCCTTAGCAATGCAATAGTATTGCTTCCACCAAAGTTCATCTCAGAAAAACGTTCACAACTTCCCTTGCGCCAAGAAACAACAAGCTTCCCAGAAGTGACCTTCAAAGAGACATAAAGGATACTGGAACCAACTGAAAGTTTCAAGTCTTCCTCAACACTTCTCTACAACACCTTTTTCTGTAGACTGCTCTGGAAGGATGCATTGTAGGATTCCCATGAGGAGCAAGCTTATACATGCTCTCATGACCTAGACACAGGAAATTTTGGAAACCTGTAACCTTGCTAGAAGGCCACAAATCAAAATAAGTGCTGAAAACTGTCAGCGTAGACTGTAGCGCTTTCAGACTGCTGTAATTGCATCTATGCTGTGGTTATATTGGCAAAACAAATTACATTCCAAGATACTGGTACTGGTACAAAATGCATATATAAATCACACCCCAGGAAGCTTGATTTGTCTGAGCTGAACTTGGGAAACATATCACAGATGTCCAGCTGGCCATACGGATTCTGGTGCAGTATTTAAAAGGAAAAAGTGATTAGGCTGAATTCAACAGTAATATACACAAGAAGTAAATCAGTGCTCCGCCTGGGACAGTGGTGACAACTGGGAGACTCCACATACAAAGTGGGAAATATCTGTTTACTGAATGGATAATTATTCAAACAGACAACATAAATGTACCTGGCAGTAAACCCTACAGCTACAGTAAGAAGTGCTGGAAAACGGAGATAACTGCAAACCAAGGGATTTCAGGGCTTTCGTGGATACTCACCTGTCTACACGTTACGAATGCCAAGGGTGAACCCACATTCCTTAACAGATGTACTTGTAAACTGCAGTGGTGAGATCAAAGACACCCTCAAGCTATACTCTGCTTCCTAAAAGAAACTCGGCTGGATTCTTATTTGTCACAGAAATTGCAGCCTATTGATGCACAGTCAACAACACATTCCCAGGTTAGATTGGGAGCACCTCGTGCAGTACGTGCTCTTAGTAGCTGGCCTTTCAAATTTGAGACAGACAGAAAGCAGAAAATGTACAGTTGCTTTTGTGCAGATACTGTGCAATTCCTTTTCATGGTTGCCCACCTGCAGCAGGGGCTACAGGTTAATCCAAAGAAATCTGCTGACATTTTCCTCTGCTCAGTCACAGTAAGCTCCTCTCTCCTTACACCAAATGTTTTATTTGACTGTCCTTGGGTTTGGGGGGCAATACAGCTTCAAAGACTTTCTGCCTTGATAAAACTACTTACTTTTCTGTGTCCGATTTGTGCAGGGATAAGTGCAGTTTATTGATTAGCAGGAAAGTTGAGTAATTCAGAATCTAATGATGAATAACTTCATCCGCTGTACTGTTCGCATCACTGGAAATTGAATAGCTTGAAAATACAGCCTCTTATTGATCTACTGACTATCCACAGGTACAAACCACTAGATTAAAAAGCAAGGAGTGAGATGAGCTCTTTATCAAAGGCTAAGGGCAAAATTAAATTAAAACTGATAAACTAATACATAGGAAAAAGTATAGAAATAGCTCTCCCAACCCATAACCTTGACAGACAACAAGGTAAGTTACAATCTTTGTCACTATCTACAGAATAGGCTATTTGCTGATAAAGAACATCCCTCAGTACTCACTGTGATCTGGAAATGTGAGAAAAAGAAACGCAAAAATGCCTGCTTTTCACAGAAAACCAGGCTGGGAAATAACAATTCAAAGTTTTAAGTGAGAGAATACAAGCTGTCTCTCCCAGCTGAACACACAACCCGTAGCCCAGTTGTCAGCAGTGAGACTGCTGCGAACAGTCACAAGTAGCTCCGCAATACAGTTGTCCCCCCAGAACACCACTCAGCAGAGGTAAAAGAACTGATAGGAACAGTGCTCAGTTTGGGCTTTTCTGGCAACATTATACACATGTCCTCAAAATAATTTTTAAAAGCTTTGTATGCTTCTGTGTCTGTCATCTGAATCTGCTTTTTTTTTTGCATTATGTTTTTTTTCTCATTTCCTGTTTCCACTGCATGTTTTTTAAGTCTTGTAACAACTATTAAGTTGTTAAAATCTTGACAGGAAAGCCTAGTTGTTATAAAATATCAATAAATCTAAAAAAAAGTAGCAATCTTCACTGTAATTGACCTATAGCTCCTGATGGATGAGGCCTTTCACCTTGCACCGGTACTGTACGGGGAAGTACTCCCAGTAGATGGAGCCATTGACGTTTAAGAAAACACAACTCCACGACGTTTCAGCTCCGCTGTTTGCAAAGCTAAATGTTTTTAAGACTAAAAAGCCAATATTCTGAAATATTCTTCAGTGAAGATTTATTTCAGAAAGAAAAAACAATACAACAGATTGTTTTCTGGAGTTCATTTCCTGCCAGCAATGCTCTGCATTAATTCATGCAAAGAACAGACATGCTTATAACACCTCACATTTGTTAATTCTTCCACAACATTGGCAGGCCAACAATCAGAATTAAGGCACAGAGGAGATGACAACTTCTAAATACAATACTCAATGACTGCTTATTTCAAGATCCCTTATCCAGCAGCAGAAAGAGAAGACTGCTCAAAAATCATGTTTGTGCTGATGTTCAGTGAGGTATATGATAAAAAGAAAACAATTCCTTGCAAGTCTTCTATCAAGATTATTTTTTACTCTCAGGCATTATTTTTAATCTCAAACCTTCTGGATTCAAATATTCTCTTGCTTCCATGTTTGCCCAAACTACCTTAGCTCCTATTTCACATTATTCAGTAACATCAATGATCTGTGCAGTTTAGCATAGTCATAAGTTACTGCTCAGAGAAAATCTGCAATTGACATTTCTGAAATACTGCTAGCAAGAAAAGTCCAGCAGATCCACATGGAAACATGTTGCAGATTACTTGTAATTTATGCTGCACACAGTCACCAGCATTAGCTCCCATTTCCATGTGGAACAGCTCACAGAAGAATGAACCTCAATCTATCTTTTCTCCTTTATCCATGTTGGTAACATTCAAGCATGTGATCAGGTTAGAAAAAGACAAAGTCAGATATCTCAGTGTGTTTAGGCCCTGCTATGCACTTCTAGTTGAAGTGAATGAGAGACACTAAAATTCATGGTGGTCCTATCCATGTTATAAAAAAACCTAAGAGAGATAAAGTTTTGATGGACATAAAGAGCTGCAGGTATAAAGGTTTAGGTATAAAGGTATTTCTGGCACTGTCTTTTCCTACTGAGGTGAATCATAAAGCTTCTGTAAACTTCAGCACTAAGAAGCTTCGATAGTCACCTCCTTGAAATGTTTTTTTGCACAAGAAATAAAATTAAACATGGACAATTTTTTCTCTGCTAAATTAATGGACAAAAATGCAGAATTATTATTTAGAGAGGTGACATCCACAAAGCTGCTGGTGCTCAGTGGGCAGTGATTGCCAGAACTGGAATTCTGTCTGCAATTTGAGAATGAATGATGCACAGAAGTACCACTCTACTAGCTAATTTTGGTTTATTCTCAAAAAGAAAAAAATAGAAAGACATAAATACTGACAAGCCCAAACTTGCCTAGAATCCCCCAGTGTTACTGGTATCCTATGTGCCTATCTTTCTGATCTCAGTTACTTTAATCCAGGGAAACTTCATCTTAAGTAACTACCAAGTGATTAACAAACATCACATGCCTAACACAGGAGACCCTGTATCTCAAATCTAAGGAAACAGTGCTAAAAACATCAAGCTTTTTTTGAAGTGACTGCTTTAAAAAGTGTATTTGTTACCTCTTGCTGAAAATGATCATGAATGTTTCACTCTTCTTTTGTTAGCTGAAAATCAAACTTCTAAACTGAACGCAGTGCTTTAAAGAACTCTTCTTTTTTCGTTTGAGGTTTCTCTCAGGTAGTGTAGAGGAGAGGAAAACCATGTTATGAGAGACAACATAACACAAAAGTAGAGCAAACTGTAAAGCTTGCAATATATTGTCAGTGCCACATTCCCATAACACATGAAACAAATGGCGAAAACTGATTCTACTCTTCCCTGAAAAGTGACCTCAGTGGCAGTGTGGCATACCGCCATGTGACAGAGACAGGGTCTAGCTCCTGAGGGACCGACTTGGTTACTGAAGGGCTGCCTGGCTCTGGAGCATGATCAGGATGGGAGAATGAAAAAAGGGAGGAAGAGAGACAGGAAAGGAAAGGGAGGCTGGGATTTTCTCAGTCCTACAGCACCCCATTTCCATCTGCCAGTCTTTGCTCTATGTTGTTTCCCACTATATTTCTGCAGGGTAACCAAGGGTTGCTCCACTGGGGATCAGAAGCAGTGCTAATGCTACAGAAGGGCTTGGCAGATCCCTTCTGTGATTCTGGTAACAGGAAGACCAGGAAAACGTCAACTGTCTCACCTCAAGGAATTCAGCTGAAACTAACTAGTATCGGGCAGGTCACAGAGTTACCAGAAACAGCTCCTAGGCAATTACATTCTCTCCAGTGGGTTGTTTTAGCCATCAGCCCTTCTGGAAAGAAGCTGTATGTGACTCCAGCATAAGTGCTGTGAGATAAGGCTATAGTGTCACCTACCAGCTAGGGATGACACTAAATTTTATTATCTGGGAGTAGATGAGCCCATCTGGGCTTCTGATTTCCAGCTCTGCCCCTTAGCAGCTGTTTAATACACATCTCTGATGTGTCCCTGTTCCTAAAGCTAAGAGAACATGTAAATACTGAATAAGGGGAAACATTTCAGGCATTTATTTAGCTGAAGCTCAATGTCTAGTTCCAGAGCTCCCAATGACATCACACGAACATGCAATCCTTAGCTCTAAGCAAGCCAGCAAGCCAGCTTTGGCACTGAGAGCTGTGCAGTTGTGTCACCATGGCACTGTGCCCAAGATAACCAGTTGTAGCACAGGGTTGAGTGTGATTTATACTGCTTTTTTGCACTTGAGCAAAATAGAATTGCCTATGATGTCTATGTATATTAGTTATTTTGAAGCTAACTTGGAGCTAACTGCATTACACGTGGCAAAACGGCCCATAACTTCCTCACTTGGGGAAGCAAGCTAGGCTTAGCAAATTAGCATCAGCCTTGCAAAAATCCCCAGGAATGCTAGGAACATCACAAGTTGCCTTTCTCCTTCCATTTTTAGGAAGAGTGAAAGATTCAAGTTGAGATATGCTAAGTTCAGATCTCGAATCTTCGCACCACTAGATCTAAACCTAAATCAGAACCCAAAAGTCAGGTTCATTTCTGCATCAGTCAAGTTCAGCCAGGCCAAACTGTGTCTGCT
The DNA here is from genome assembly GCA_028571105.1 of Tragopan temminckii. Classification (NCBI taxonomy): domain Eukaryota; kingdom Metazoa; phylum Chordata; class Aves; order Galliformes; family Phasianidae; genus Tragopan; species Tragopan temminckii. The sequence goes on from JAOWBP010052055.1 coordinate 25,990, forward strand.
GATGTCAGCAGTGCAGTAGGCTGCCAACAGCTGCCGTCTCAATGGCTGATGATCTAGGAATAAGCAACTACTTGCTCATGCGCTTTCTAATTCCCTCAAGTCTGAAAAAGAAACTTCGAGTAACAACAAAGATACACAGTTACTAGACATGCATTCGCAGCCACCAAAGTCCTGCTGTTGATTCATTCCTGTCTCAGCCCTGATCCACGAAGCAGCCCAGGTTCAATGGCTTGTTTCTCCTCAAAGATCTTCACACTCAGCTTCCTAACGCACCAGAGTCAAAAGCCTCCTGTGTGCATGTCAGAGGAATGGAGGAAGTTATGATTAAATGCTTTGGGCTCCAAAACCAAATGCACAGACATTACTCAACAGATCCTTTTCATCTAACCAAGATTCTACGGCATCCATTCACTTATTGTTAGAGAGCGACTCCCCAGGCATACTGAAATAGTACTAAAAAAATTAAGCTCCCAATTACGGAAACAGTAGGAAACGCAACAAGACTGAACAACGCTCCAGGTTGTAAACTTAGCAGACTGAATTCTGTTTTTCTGTTACAATGCGTGTGTTACATCTGGAGTTTCTTATTCTAGATTTATAGCAGAGTTGTTATAATTTTACACAGAGGAATGCTGGAAAAGCTATCAGTTGGTTTAAATTCGTATCAAGATTTTTTCCGGCCAAATTCTACAGATTACATTTTTAGATTGCTGGTCCTCACTTTGGAAGCTCAACAGGTAGATGGATCTTCAAACATGCTCAGAGCGTTCGTGCACTTGGAAACTGAGACAAGATTGTGACAGGTGCATGGTGCTGAGAATTTTTTTTTTAATGGACCTGGCTCTGAACATCTAAAAGGTAAATGGCATCTTAAGACAAAGAGACCATAACTGTAGGTACACTCCAATCCTAGCTCTATGCTTCCCTCCCACTATGTATAGATCTTCTCTGTTCCTTAAGCAGTACATCTGGTCACATACTGTTGGAAACACAGTTCATTATGAAGAGACAGTTTACTTAGGTAACTGAAGAGACATTATCTAGATACTGCAACTCACCTTTAGTCTGAGACACAAGAGGTCACATTTTCAGCCTCAGCTCTCCATCTTTGAGTAGCAGTGTGATGCAATCATTGCACAGCGTGCACTAAATGGGAGTTCTTGAAGTGCTTTGGGCAGGACATGTTACAATACAAGTCACAAAGATCAAGGCTTGGACCAAAGGGAGAAGGCATGGGAGAAAAGTAATATCGTAATGCCTCCTATTTAATGATGCTGGCCCATGATGTCATAGACAGATGTTGGTGGTACGGCAGTAGAGGTTGAACCTTCTTGCCAATATTTCATTACATTTTGTTGCCATGGGACAGATGGCAGCAGAGGGGCAGTCTGACAGAATGGTGTCTGACATGGAAGTGTGTATGAAGCAAAGGGGCGTCACTGAATTCCTCCATGCAGAAAAAATGGCTCACAACGGATGTGAGCACAGTGAGATGGCATATGGTGCATTTCAGCAGTGGCAACAGTGGCAGTGGATCACCTACACGGGTTCTGATTTGTATGAGTGCGCCATGCAGACTCTTGCTCATCAGCAGCAAAAATGCACAGCCAATGGTGGTGACTGTGTGGAAAAGTAGTGTTTTGTAGCCGAGAATGTGCTCTGTCAAATACTATTACTGTGCTCTTTGCATCCATCTGTTGAAATTTCCGTGGAAATAAATAGGCATTACTTTTGGAGTGACCTATGTATATCTAGACACAAAATAATTGCTAACCCTCTAATTTCTTCAGGAGGTAAGATAAAAGAATTCTACAAGTTTGTTTCTTTACAGTTTCTTTGCAGTTCCTACAGATATTATCACATCACTTAAGGAATAGATACAGCTAGAGGGTAGCTGAAAGTACCATTTGGTATTTATGTTTTCTATGATTCGATGATTTACTCTTGCTGAAGCCATGCTGGTTACCACCAATCACCTTGTCTTTATTTTCTGCAGCCCAGAAGGCAAACTGTATCCTGGGTTGCATCAAGAGAAGTGTGACCAGCAGGTCGAGGGAGGTGATTCTGCCCTTCTACTTTGTTCTCGTGAGACCCCATCTGGAGTACTGTGTCCAGTTCTGGAGCCCCCAACACAAGAAGGACATGGAGTTATTGAAGCAGGTCCAGAGGAGTGCCATGAAGATTATCAGAGAGCTGGAGCATCTCCCCTATGAGGATAAGCTGAGAGAGCTGGGGCTCTTCAGCCTGGAGAAGAGTAGGCTCCAAGGAGACCTTAAAGCATCCTTCTAGTACCTGAAGGAGACCTCCAGAAAAGCTGGGCAAGGACTTTTTATAAGGGCAGGTAGTGACAGGACAAGGGGAAATGGTTTTAAACTGGAAGAGGGTAGATTTAGACTAGATGTTAGGAAGAAATTCTTTACTGTGAAAGTGGCGAGATACTGGAACAGGCTGCCCAGTGAGGTTGTGAATGCTCCCTCCCTGAAAGCATTCAAGGCCAGGCTGGATGGGGCTTCAAGCAACCTGGTCTAGAGGGAGGTGTCCCTGCCTACCATGGGAGGGCTGGAACAAGATAATCGTAAAGGTCCATTCCAACTCAAACCACTCTATGATTCTATGATTTAGGGCGCTGCTTCATTCTGCGTGCTTACTCTTCAACCTCAAAAACAGAAGAAGTTAGGAGCTGTCAAAAATGTTTCAAGTTTACATACTTCTTCCCACTGTTTTTCAACTAGAATCTCTCACTATATAAGGAAAGTAGAATCAGACTCCTGTCCTGAGGTCCTCATTCAGGCCTTTCAGGCAAAACTCCCCTGAAACCAATGACAACTTGTCTGAGAAATACACTTTTGCTATAGCTTTGTTGACTTTGAATTAAAAGGAAAGTTAAAGGTAAAAGAACTTCAAAATCTCCAAAACAGTTTTGTAAGTTTATTCTGCTACTTTTTGAACTGGCAGTATTGGCAGAAGCAACTGCACTGTTAATATAGTTATTTGTGTGAGCTGACACATTCCAATTTTATCAGTTTAACATCTTTTATTATTTAGGTATTATGCAAAGACCTAGTAGTAGATTTTTTTAAATAAAAAGTTTGCACAATCTTCCTGCATTAATAGTCTCTCTCAGCAAACCCCCTCCAAAAGGCAATCTCACAGCATACCAAGGCTCCAGTCCCCAGGGCACCTCCTGAAGAAATGGAGCACAAATGCATGCTGTCACTGCCCCAGTTCTCCCACTTTCCTCTGCTTGTGCAAAAGGAACAGAAATAAAATTTCCCAGAATTGCTAAACACTCCTAATAAACCTGCTTGGCTTGCTCCCATAGAATTTAATTCACAGAACAAACATCATGCTATCCGCTGTTATCTGTAGCTTGTGTTGTGATAGGGGGTATTCACACCTTCTTGTTTAGTCAAGTAACAGAGAAAGAGACTGACTGAGAGAAAAACAACAAAGGACACTCCCATGACAGTACTCTGCTGTCTTGCAGTGATCAGCACTGCTTGCTAGATCCCACTGTTATGTTTATAACAAAACTATCACAGTAGTTAACTGAGCTTGTAGAAGCCAAGAGACTAGCAGGTCACTCACTGAATCATAAATAACTTCCAAGAGCACTTAACAACATGGGGAACTTCAGCCTATGAAGTTCCTCACATAATACACAGAGCATCTATCAACCAAAAGCCATTTGTCAGGAATAACAATTCTATCCTTGAACATAAGGGACAACATCTGGCATTTTTCAACTATCTGGGCATTTTTCTGTTTTTAGAATTTGAGATTGGGGAATACAGGTGTGTTTCCATTTTTACAATGCAGACTGTGGAAAAAATGGCCCTCCTTTGTTTTTAAATAAACCCCATCTGCCCAAAGCGTCAACAGGACTGTTAGTAACTCCATCCTGTCCTCTTTAGTTCTGTATAATCACATTTTATCAAGGAAGGACAATGTGACACAGCATGTTACACATCCAAAGGACACCTGGTGGAAGCTCACGTCCTGCAGTGCTCCGTGAGAAAGTCTTTGCTTTCCCAGTCTCACAGTATCTTTCAGGCTTTAATTTCAAGAGCATCCACATGCAAGAACAGTCATGAGCACATGGGCTAACAGAATTATTCTATGCAGCTCTGTGAGACGTATAAAGGACAGTACTTTCTCTGAGGGTGAAGGACAGTAAATTCTTGGAATTACCCTAGAATGTGCCCTAGAATACCATTATGAAAAAGATCAGTTGAAGGAGCACCTTGAAAATAAAGAAGCAAACCCACAAGCAGACAAAATTATCATCTTTGTATCAATCATGATCTCCTAGGTACTGCTGCAAGAGTTTACAGAAACCTTTAACATTTTTAAAGCAAAACAGCACAATGCTATGGAAGATACTCACTATGTTCATGAGGGTGAGGAGGTAGTTTTGAACATGTTCTTTGCCATGGAACCGGACGACAGAGTCGTCCACACCTAGCAGCACCTCAATGTTGTAGTCGTCATCTCCTGCGTGCCTGCGTCGCCTCAGGGTTTCATTCAGTTGCTGTTCTACACTGCTGTACAGGGAACTCAGGTCTCCAAGGCCCCCAAGAAGAGATTCTACAATGAAACAGTAAGATATAAACATCTACTCCAATTCCACTTCAGAAACATCCCCCCGCACAACATCTTCACCTGTATAGTCAACACTTCTTTGGATAAAATAAAGCAGAAACTAGGAAGAAAAAAGATTTAGATATTCTAAAGGCGTAAGAGTGGGGGAAGTCATCGGATACCCACTGAAAAATATAATTCACCATATGGTTCTGTACTTTACTAGGTGGTTCTTATAAAACAAAAATCATCCTTAAGTACAAGTTAGACCAAATACTTCTCTTCCTCATCCAGAATTTCCTGTCTTCTTTTTACAGCACAAGGCATATGTTGCAGAGTGCCACAGACATGGGTTGTGGGATGCTGTGCAATGTTCAACTTGTGGCTTTAGTGCCCTTGTACACAACCACTGGAACAGCTAAGCAATTCCTCTTACATTTCATAAGAGTTCTCTGTTTAAAATACAGATGTCTGAATATCCTACCCTATGAATATCATGAAATACTGGAAGAATCCTATGAGGACATAGGTCAATGGGCAGAGTTATAATAAACTATTTTGAATTGGCTTTTAAGAGGATGTATTTAGTAGCCCATATCTGAAATGACTTAAAAACCATCTCTTCTTCTTAGAACAGTAAAGCAAAACATTATCATTGATTTTTGACAGGAAAAAGTAACAGCTGTAGGCTATTTAATTCTTCCAAAATCCAAGCCAACACATCAACTGGCTCTAAGCAATAAACAACAGTGAACAGGCCTTTTTGGAACATCTTACACTGCAAATCTTCAGCTAAGTACTGCAGTCCTCACTAGGAATGGGACTGCTCTTAAGTCTCTGGCTCTGTGACAGAGTCAGGAGCATGCCCATTTCCTTAACTCTTCCATTCAGGAAAAATAGACAATATAGTCCTTAAATACACAGAGCTCTTCCTGCTCTGTGAACCCAGCAAAAGCAACCAGCTTCAGAAGGACAGAAAAGAGTACAGTCTTGCTCTCCACTAATGTCCAAGTCTGATACAGACTTGTATCAAAAAGGCACATTTCCTCAAACGACGGCACAGCTTTCAAGCCCTATTTCTCTACATAGGAGGTGATAAAAGCCAAGGTTGTAAGTAAATGAATTTGTCCTTCACATACTTTAGTGAAGACTCGCAGTAAACTGGATGTAAGCTATGCTCATGGAAAAACAGTAGGACCAGGGCCAATTTTGCAAAATGTGCTGGATGGCCATGCTGTAATTCATCCAGTGCAGATTCAACAACCAGCTCAATTAACTGGAAAACCTCTCCCTCCTTGGTACCACAGTGGTTCACAGTAACACATAAATAACTCTCCCCAAACTCCACATCAAATGGAAAGGTTGTCCCCAGTTGTTTTTAGAAGCTTAGCCTGTCACTGTGGGTGAGAGACCAGGTCTGCAAACAGCTTTACAATTCAACCGCAAGTCCTCTCACTCTCAAGAATGCAAACCCTGTGATAGCACACAAGTGGGAAATTCATAGACAAGCTCCAATTCTAAAAATTGCTACAGCTGGCAAAGCTGCCGAGCACACTGTCCAATGGAAATATACCAGCAATGTCATCATATCACTACACCCACGGCATGAATGGAATAGCTTGAGATCGGTTCAGAAAGAACCAACTATCTGCTCTGTGTAGAACCTTTGGTTTGGCTGTCCCTCCCCCTATTAAATGGGTGGTTTTGTGGTTCAAAAGAGGAGAATCTCTTTCACTGTGTGCATGTGAGTGGGCAGGAGGAGTCAGAGAGGACTTCTTTTTTCTCACTACTCTAATATGTAGCCAGTTTCTGCAAACAGAAAGTGCACTTAATATGCCACTATTTTCCATACATGTACTCACAGAATTTTTTCAAATGTGTAATCCTAACAAAGCAAGAAAAAGTAAACTCATTCTAGGAAGAAATGTAGTGACTGTTTTTGGACAAGATTTGAGAAAAAAACACCACAACAAGTATCAGAAACATTTTCAAGCATTAAGCATCCTGCTTTCCTGAAATGCATCTTGTTTGTTTCTTTGTACGGAAGACCCAACTCTTCCCCAAACTGGGCTAACAAACAAACACCATTTCACTCACCCTGTCATGCAGCATATTCTATGAAATGTACCAAGACTTTTCAGCATATTAAGCAACATCCACTCTCTCTACTTCTTCTTCTTCTTCGTTTTTTTTTTTTTGTATGCTAACTGGTTTTTAACTTTTTGTCTACTGCTTCTGCCATCCTTGTAAGAACATTCCCTAACAGTGAAATGCTAACACAGGAAAACAAGTATTAATTTAAAGGCTGATCTGAGCTACTTATTAGTCAATAATTAATTAACTGCATTCTCTGTGTTGCTTTTCCCCACGTCTGTGCTGGGAACCAAAACTGGAAAAGGCTCTTCACTAGAGGGTGGTGGGCATGGAATAGACTTTCTAGGGCACTGGTCACTGCCCCAAGCTGCCAGAGTTCAAGAAGTGTTTGGACCACTCTCTTAGATGCATGGTTTGGATTTTGAGTGGTTCTGTATGGAACCAGGGGTTGGACTTGATGGTCCTTGTCAGTCCCTTCCACCCTGGGATATTCTATGATTCTGCGATAAGTCTTCTCCCTAAACACTCACCATAAATTGCTATACCCTCTCCCAGGAATCCAGGGTAACAGGAGAGATTCATCTGTTCTCTTGTTTGTCTAGTTTCCATGGTTTATCACTCCAATGACTTCAGAGTCAAACAACCATATACAAAGTCAGTCCATACACTGTAAGCTCTGTGTTTACAAACACTGCAATCTCCATCTATTGCTAAACACTTAGAATACAACGACAAATGGGACACATGAGAGAGCAATGCAAAGTGAGGAGATGCCTATGTTCCCAGAAACCAGTGATTAAATCCCTTCACTCTGTTCTCCATGATTCAGCTAAGTGCTAGTTCACTTGCGGAAATTCTACAATAGCTCTTCAGAGTCAGTGAAGCTTTTCATGGGATTAAAGCCTGTTCCTAATACCTCCATCAACATGAAATGTTTTATCACAATTTGTTATCATTAATATTGGCTAATTCTAAAAAACTATAGTAGAGACCTACAGAAAGAGGATCAGGAGACATTCCTTCTGAGTAGCACAGAAAGAGTCCTCAGATGTGCCCTTTTCAGATGAGAGCACTGTATTATACATACAAAATACAAACACGCAATTTAGAAACTCCCAGGCAGAGTGAAGGGGTGCAGAGTGAAACATATTAGGTATTTGTATTTTAACCGCTCTATAGAAAACAATAAGGTTATCCAAGTCATTCGCATTCAGTCTGTGCATTGTATTGCTTCCACTGAGACTAATGACAGAACTATTACAGTAATGATACAGTGAAAATAATCTTCCGCTTCCTCTCAGTGGAGAGCTTCCGTTTCTCAGAAGGCCACAACCACTATCATTCACAGTCCTTGCAAAAATTGTGATATGTCATTATGGAAACTGCAGGAAGAGCATACATGGAAAAATCTTAGCAGAAGGCTATTTAGTGCAATATGATTGCTATAACCAGGAAAGAGACCGGCATTCCACATTCAATTCATTCCATAGGTAATAATGGGTACCGGTAACTTCAGGGCAGAGTTCAGTCTGAATAATTCCTGCACAAAGTCTTTCTTAGTGCATAAATAAAATTGCTTAATATGATTCTGCAACACTTTCACAGAACTCCCCTCTATACTGCAATAAATAGCAAACACAATGATCTTTTTCATTCCTACTCTCCCTTTCCCTAAAACCAAAAGATACATGAATGGTTTTCCTCATCTCAAATTCTGCCCTCAGGTATATCTGCACAAGTCTGCTGAATTTTAGAGACTGACAGATATCTGCAGCATTAGTAAATGTGTGATACTTAATGGTAGCACTACACACAATTGCAACTCAGGATGCAAAGCACCGCTAAGCCTCTAGTGCTCTCTAGGAAATGGTTAGGAAATGTACGTGTTTACGTGTGAATAAAGGCCTGGAATGTAATGAGCAATAAAGAAAATCAGTATTCAGAAAAAATCATCTTTTCACATTGATCCAAGGTTTTGGAATACCTGAGGTCGTTGAGGGAGGCGTAACTCTACTGAGCATCAACACTGCAGGGAGTACATAATCTGCAGATATCTAAATGTGGGGATGATTCTGGCATTGAGATGAACTGTTTACACATAGGTAGCCCTGTAGATTTGCTAGGTGAGTGACACAGGAATGGCCTTTGGAACTTCCCTTACCGGCATTTTGGAGCTGCTGTCATCAAGTAACACAAAAATCAATCTTTCCTGATAAAACTCCTGAAGTTGGAGGAAGGACTCACTTATTGTGAGTGGAAAGAGATCACAGGAACTCTTAGTGAAATAAATTATTTAAATTAATGATCTGAAGACAAAGGTCCTCTACAGATTGATCTGCAAAGCCTATTGGCATTGTCTAACACAGTAAACAGAACTGTTGCTGGATGGCAATTCTTTGCTATACACACAGGAAACTAGCCTGTTTGTTTGCAGATTTGTGCTAGACAGACTAATCCTCCCTAATCTCATTCTGGAATTAGCTGGTTTGTTATCTCTTCCTTTTTTATTTTGCTAGTCATCTGCATCTTTTACTTCATGATTTTACCTATCAGGAAAAAATTAGTCCACGCTCTTTCATCAAGTGAAGTGGTTATGTAAACATGTGGGTAGTAGGACAGAACATAGGAGATTGTAGACACATGTGCAGACATGTATTCTTATTTTATTTTTTTCCACAGGACGCATCACAGCCTGTCTCATGCATCATGTAGCAAAAATAAGGAGAACAAAGAATGACACCTTCGTCCAGTCCAGCTGGGGTTCCTCTGCCAAGGAAAGGCAGGAGGAGTTTTGCTCACGAAGCAAATGAAGTAGTGGAAATGGAACAGACACACCAAAAGGAAATCTCCCCCACATGCTTTGTCATCGTATTTTGCTGAAAACCGCAGCTGCTAGCCTTGCCTTGTGCCACCTCTAGAGACTTGGAACCACGCTGCTGGAATCAGACAGTACGTTTCTGTCAAGTACGCATATATCTCAGAGTCTCCCTGTGAACCCAGATGTGTGTATTCAGAAAGCCATAACTCCTTCGCAAACCAATACGGTCTGCCTCTTTTCCAAATCCTTTTTCAGAAACACCAAACATTTAATATAAACACCTACGTAAAAAACGAGGCATAACTGTACCCCTCCTGAATACTTTCTTATATTAAAAAACACATCCTTCTGGGTTGCAAGAAGTATCTATTCTGCTTTTCCCAGAAAATAACTTAAAATAATGAAATTATAGCTCATTCCCTACTATGTTAAATAAAGGTGTGATCTGCCCAAGTCTAATTTAGTAAATGGTGTCATCAGTTAAACCTCTGTATACTTGAAGAAAACTCTAAGCATTTCTCACATGGAAGATTCTTATAATATTTTATACATTAGAATACATGGGATGATTCCTCTGATGCTTGCACTGCCTGGCAATGCCCCTGAAATCAGCAGTGTTCATTTTATATATCTGTGTTCATCTGTTCCTCATATATACCCACTTGCTTAAGGAAAAACAAGGTATTGCTGGGTATATGCACCTTTTCTGCATGCACATTTCACCTGGCAAAATTGAGCCGAGTGTGACTCATTGACACTGTAATCATTCAGAATCAGTACTAGAGACCTCTTGCTTGCTTGTTGAGGCAAGGGAGAGAAGGCAGGAACGTGCTCTTCAGCAGCAGGAACAGAGTTTTCTTCACAATTAGGTGGCTACAACTTGGAGTCTCATTTGGTCCCTGACTGTTTCCCTTGTGCCAAAGAAAAGTCAGCAAGTAAGAAAATAAGCAGTCCTGAAGAATTACCTCTGCAAGTGCAAGGCAAAGATTAATGCAGTATAACTACATTAATGAACTTGCCCACCAAGGTCCTCATTTACTCAAACCCACACCTGGCTCTGAAAACGCCTCTCCAGGACGCCAGACTCAGGGATGAGCTCCGCATTCATCTAAATCTGCTGAATCGATACAGCAGCTGCTGTTGTGCTGTTGGACAGTGATTTATGCATTTTCCTGTGTCTCTTTGGAGGCACTTCTCTCATCTCAACACGTCTGAGCCAGTAGACAAGCGGTCTACTACATCTGTGCACAAAAAGGAAAATGTCTCGTAACAGTGGCAGAGTAAGATGTGACTCATGCTCCGCTCCCAAACACTGACCGCTATCTGGAGAGAAGCCTGGCTCAGCTTCTTCCTGCATCGATGCTCTCACATCTCAAGTTGGACAGATGTAGCGGTGCAGGACTGTAATGACTTACAGTGACCTACCTCACTTACATAGTTTAGTGCCTCGTATTAATAGCAATGCTCTTACAAGGAAAAGAAAATGAACAGAGGAGAAAACTTGCATTGCAGTGAGGATCCTAAGAACGAAAACAGTGATCAACAGAGATCGGATCCAAGGAGAGAAAGGAAAAATGATTAAAGTTAGAATGGAGAAGTCAGAAACCTGCAGGCATGGAAATGAAGTTCTCAGCTTAGAGGAGGCCCAGCAGTGGTGCCAGAGGAGGTCAGGTGTATGTTGGGGCACATGGGTACAGTTATGAGCCTGGATGCGTGAGCTCATCACCAGTTGTGAGAACTGTGTCCCAGCACCCAAACTGCCGCTGCACAGCAGGTTATGTAGGACACGCTTTTAGACTTTCTAGGAGCAGGATGATGTCAAAGAATCAGCCATAAGCTTGAATTTCTTTTTGGCAAAATATTAAAACCAACTGACACACTTAGGAAAAGTATACATTTGATTGTATTTGATTGTTTAATCTAACCTCTTCCTGAAAATACTGCTGTGGCAGGACAGTCTGGGAAGCTCCAGAAATTCATAATGAATGAGAAATAATAATAAAATAATTGAATAAAATGAATTAAAAATTCATAATGTGAAATCAGTTTGCAACAAATTGAGATCAGTATATATCTCTTCTTAACAGGAATGGTAACATATAAAAAGTCCAAGGATAGCTCTATTCTGTAGTAACTAAATATTTCCATTACGCTATTTCCAAAGAAAGAAAATCAAGCCAACTCATGTCACTCCTAATAGTTGCACTAAATAACCATTATATACTGGAACAACATGCTTCAATGACCACTTTCTCTCCTACTTATCATTTCTTGAAACTCTATATTTTCTTCAGCTCTCAAAACCTATGCTACCAGGGTGAAGACAGACATTCACGATTAGATTTTTTCTGCCCCTTTTTCTCTTGTCTTAATGTTTAAATCTTCCAGGCTCATATAGAGCTTAGTCAACTATATTATTTTTCTCTGATGAACTTCAGTGCATTTGCATCCAGGACAACAATATGAGAAATTCCTGGTCACAGAAAGATGAGCTGAAAGCTGTTCTCAGAATCAAATGCAAGAAAGGCCTGGAGAAAAGGATGACTCACTTCAGAAATGCAGCTGATGAAACCAGTGGCTTTGTTACACCCTAAAGATAATGCCTAAAACCTTTGAAGGCAGTCTTGCCCATTTTGCAAGACACTAGACAGAAAAAGTAAAGCAACTTTGTGAAGTAAACAGTGAAAATACCCTCAATAAACTGTACTCTCTTTTTGAGAAGTTTTTTTCATAATACAGAATCCAACACAGAAACCACTTTTAGAGTAAACTGCACAGAGGTAATTGCTGCATCAGGATGGCTGATGAGGGTATTCAATTCAGCAGGTCTTCTGGCCGAGCTTTGTAATTCCTAGCTGTCAAGGACCAGGCAGTGGTGTGATGTGCTTGCACCACTTCCAGAGAAGTCAGTCACCTACAGTTCTTAGTTGACTCTAAGGGTAGGCCTTCAGCATCTCTGAACAACACATCCAAGAAGACAATAAGGGTAAAAACGGGGATTGTTCATTGAAAAAAACAGCTGAAAATATGGGATCTGTATAACACTCAAACATAAGTGTCCTCAAGATACTAAAAAGTTGGCACAAAAAAAGTGGTCAGTAGTTTCAAGACTATTAAAATCAAAGATTGATATTCTAACCAGATTTTATCGATGTTTCATGTGCATCAATTGTCCTCATCAACACGCTTTACATAAAGCTTGGCTCTCATCTAAATGCACACAAGACCCATTTCACCTTAGAAGAGTTTCAAGTATTACAGTGGATTTTTAACAATTCTATAATACACACTGCTGGCTGCTTGGTTTGTTCTTTACCAGCTATCTTGAAAGAACTACCTAAGCCCTCGATACATGCTTCAGATATATCACAGCTATCAGGAGCTGATGGCCAAGTTCTTCAGCAGCTGGCTGCCACAGATTTCAGCAGGAGTACAAGAACATTTGTTGGCTTCTTTGAAGCTTTTGCTGAAGAATTACTATGAGAAATACAGTAGGCTGTGCAATTATAACAAAGGTCAGTAACTGCACTTCAGTAAATCTGTGAAAGCCCACAATTTTCTGTCTGTTAAGGCTTATCTTGGAGTGTGCCTTTCAGAAATCCAGGGAAGAGAAGAATCATCATTTTGTTCAAACAAAGATTCCAAAACCAGTTATGTCCTCCAATTTGTTTTCCCAGGAACTGCATATATGTAATTTTGTTGTGGCTCTGTTACAGCCCAATTAGGAAGGATCAGTGTTTGCAATAGAAACCACCCAGACTGTCATGTGGAAAATATTATGACAGGATGTTCTCATTAGATTCTAGGATGTGCTGAAAGTTGTGTGCTTTAATTTATTAGGCCCTTCCAAAACAGTCCATGATGTTAATCGTTCTCCATTACCTTTTCTTCAACAATTTCATGAAATTGCCTATTATATCAGGAGTATCAGAATGACTTCCTAACAGGTCCACAACCATACACTTCACATGCAAAGAGCCTGTTCTTTGCTTAAGCATCACTGCCTTGAATTTCCCCCACTCCCACACAAACGCATACACTGGAACTTAGAAACTTGACTAAGAGCCAAACCCTTAATATTGTTATTGTCTTTGATGGAATGTGTATGCAAGTTTGTTGCTACTCTTCACTGCTTAACTGTTGCCAGTTTCTGCTTCTTTGTTTCTGAGGGCTGAGCAAAAGGAGAAGTTTGTACATGAAACAAGCCTTACCGAAAAAGGCAGGTGAAAAAAGTTACAATGATACATGCTTTCACCCCACGTTTCACTGTATGTTAAGGGTACTACTATTATGCGCTTCTAGAAGCCAGCGCACAGCCTACAAGGCGTCTCTGTGCAATATCCTTATCTCTGCTGACATTCTTATCTCTAGATTGGAGAAATATGGACTTGAAGAGTGGACTATTCAGTGGATAAAGAATTGGTTGAGCGATCACAGTCAGAAGGTTTAGGTCAATGGCTCTATGTCTAGGTGGAGGCCAGTCATGAGTAGTGTCCCCTAGGGGACCATCATGGGACTGGTGCTCTTCATCATCTTTATCAGTGATGTAGAGAGTGGTATCAAGTGTACTCTCAGCAAGTTTGCTGATGACAACAAGCTTCATGGTGCAGCTAATACAATAGAAGGGAGGGACACCATTCAGAGAGCTCCGGACATGCTCAAAAAGTGGGCACAAGAGAACAAAGCACAAGATGTTGCACTTGGGTCAAGGCAATCCCAAGCATGAGTACAGTCTAGGAGAAGAATTCATTGGGAGCAGCCCTGTGAAGAAGGACTTGTGGGTCCTGGTAGACGGAAAGCTGAACATGAGCCAGCAATGTGTGCTTGCAGCCCAGAAGGTCAACAGTATGCTGGGCTGCATCAACAGAGGGGCGACAGCAGGCTGAACCCTCACCTAGAGTACTGTGTCCAGGTCTGGGACCCCCTGCAAGACAAGAATACAGCACTGCTGGAGCAGGACCAGAAGTGGGCCACAAAAATGCTCGGAGTGCTGGAGCACCTGTCCTATGAAGAAAGGCTGAGTGAGTTGGGATTGTTTAGCTTTGAGAGGAGACGGCTGCAGGGAAACATCACTGCTGCCTTCCAGCGCTTGTTGGGAGCACAATAAGCAGGAGGGGGGACCAACTTTTTACATGGTCTCATAGTGACAGAACAAAGGGGAATTGCTTTAGACTAAAAGAGTGGAGATTAGGTTAGATGTTAGGAAGAAATTCTTCACTCAGAGGGTGAGGTGCTGGCACAGGCTGCCCAGAGAGATGGTGGATGCCTCATCCCTGGAGGTGCTCAAAGCCAGGCTGGATGGGGCCATAGGCAGACTGATCCAGCGGGTGGCAACCAGCCCACAGCAGGGGGGTGGGGCTAGACAGACTTTAAGGTCCCCTCCAACCATTTTATGATTCTATGAATATGTCACAATAAGTATTATAGATGACATTTTTGTAACACAAACAAAGCCAGTTCTAATACTGCAGAAACATAGTGAAGGTATAGAGAAGAAAGAATCAGATTCTATCTTCTCTTTAAGAGAGACAGAAACATTGCTAGAGCAACAACAACAACAAAACAACACCAAACAACAACAACAACAACAACAACAACAACAACAAAAACCCACCACGCAACCAACATACCAAGAATATCCCAAAACCCAAAGAAAAACCACAGGTCTTTCCCCCTCTTTCCTGAAGACTACTACGAATTCATATGAAAAGACCACAAAAAGGCATAGTAGAAAACCAAGCTATCAGAAAATTACCTAGCTATGACTCCCAGTTACGCTGCTCTGTTCACTACCAAACAAAATCAATGGAAAATGGGTATTGTGTTCAGTTAGTTCTGAATCATACAATTCAGTCAGATTTTCAAAAGTACCAAAAATGACTTGCAGTGGCAGCTAGGTATTTAGCTCGATTTTAAAGTCCTATCAAATTAACATGAAGTGTTAATAATTGCGAGGCACCCTCAGTTCCTCAGCCTAAGAAGGTACATGGGTGAGATCTGAGTGTTTCCTAATTCACTGAGCTGCTGTCAACACCACATCAAATGTGGGTAGGAGAAGGAAGAGGTGCTGAAAACCCTTGGAAAAACACTAGGCTTTTTCTTCATGGGAGGTTGATTTGTGCATGAATGACAGATGCAGAGTCTCAGAGACAACAAGATGTACAGCAGAGGATACTGAAGAAAACAAAGCTCCTGTGGGATCACCAAGGCGCAAACTTTTTAAAAAGGGTTTGCAATGTTCAACATGCAAGTGTGCACAGTCATATTGTTTGTACTGGAGATCTGCACACAAGGAAGAATGGCTTTAAACTAAAAGAGTTGTGATTAGGTTTGATGTTAGGAAGATATTCTTTACACAGGGTGGCGAGGCTCTAAAATGATCAGATCTTAAACCAGAACAGAACAAAAAGAGCATTAAGTTCATAGTTCCCCATTTCTTTCACTGGCACAGCCAGGTGGAGATAAACAGCCCAAATGCCATGCCTCTCATGTGAGATCTACAGCCCTATGATAAATGCAGCTCTATGGTAAATACAGCCCTAGATCTCCTAACACAATTTCTCCAGGCTACTTTTTTGTCAGAAATTACCTAAGATTCAGAAGTGAAGTAAAAACCCAGTGAAAGTCACGTAGCTCCTGCTGAAGCACATGATACTAGGCATACTGTTCGAGCAAGCAGTGCTGCATGTTCCATTTTTTTTATTTTCCCCTTGGATCTTTTCCTCTTTTTAAGGCTGCTTCTGAAGGAAGGGGGAGATAGGTCAAATCCTCACCTATCCAAACCTATATACTATTATGAATACACATACATAACTTTAAAGAGAAGGGAATGCTTGCATCACTTGAACATACAATGTAGTTTCTAAATGGCTTTAGATTAAATATAGAATATATTTCCTTCTGAAGTTTATAAAATACTTCTTTCTTAAGAAGAATGTGAGCTTATTTGCATGCCAACACTCACTGAGCCGAGGGGTATTGTAAATACGTTTACATAAAGTGATCTACACCTGAGGGTAGCGAAAAAGATGGTAGAAAAAGACAAGCTAGTCACACAACACAAACATGAAAAAGGTCTGAAATTACAGAAAACCTAACTTTTTACAGACTAAACAATGTAGTGTTTAAAATATTAACTGAAGACATTTATGAGTTAAAGAATTTAGAAGAAAAACTCAATATAAGTCGACCAGAACATATCAAGGAAGTGAAGGCATAGGAAAACAAAAAGAACAAAAAATAGCATATATCAATTATTTATTTCTGCTGAATGCTATATGTCACACACGTATCAAAGTGCTGCTGTACCTCTGAGAGCCTAAGAATGGGATAAGTGAGATTTGTCGCTAGATGTTACATCTTGTAAAGCAAGCTGGAACCGGAAAATAATAACACAACCCTATCCTTCTGAAGCAGAAGTAACATCTTTAAGGGAAGTACATGCTGGAAACAACAGCTCTGAGATTGATAACATCAATCAGATTACGTGGCAGGAAATTGAATTTCCATCTGTGGATGAGAGGAGACATCAGCAAAAGAGAAAGATGCTGAAGCATTTTCTAAGGAAAATGGAGTGATACATAATCCTAGAGCTCTTAGGGCACTAAGGACGGTGTGAGAGAAGAATTTGGGCAGGGAAAGGTTGAAATGTCCTGTTGAAGTATCTCACGGAGAGCATGAATTTTTTACCTTGAGTATCAGGGATAGAATGTGGATTTTTGGAGAAATATCCTCCCATATCCCCCACAATGTTTCTGTTCTTCACCAATTGTCAGTGAGCTTCCTTCCAAGCTGGTACTGCTTATTTATTAGGTGCCTGACTGGTGTTAAAGATGGACTGAGGAGGAAGCAGAAACTGTGACCAAAGATGGTCATCTGGTGAGTGACTTAACTGTTAGAGTGCTGGTAATTCAGTGAGGACAGTGCGGTAGAAGTCTAGGAAAAAGAAAAACCATAAAAAATGGAAGAAGAACCTTCTAGCCTGCAGCAGAACTGCTTGTACTTGCAAGGTAGTAATGTCTCTTGTCTGAGGAACTATACTGTGAAATAAGAATAGCAGCCAGTAGGTTTAGACACAACTTCATTTTCATAGTACATTAACTGCACTGAGGAATTAGAGGAAAAAAAAAAGAAGAGAAAAATATTGTGAATTCATATTAACTCTGGTTATCTTCCACCTTCTCTAGATGAGGAAGTGAATTTTAGCTTGGAGCCTCAGCTCTATACATAAACACTTCAGTTGGATCCTTAGAGTGACAGTGGCTCAGGGAATTAGAAACAAATGTGAATTAAAGGCAGGATTCAACCTCTGAGTTTCAGAATTATTCACTAAACTATGAACTCAATGGGCCACAAATACAAGCATTATCTTACTTTATTGTTAGAGAAAAGATTTTTAAGTGCTGACTGACTTAATAAAATATTTGCTTCTCTGGTACCACAGCAAATCCAGTTACAGAATTCTGCGAAGGGTGGAAGATTTCCTGCAGTATATTACTTGTTAACTCTGCAGAGTCAGCACTGCTTTGACACAACAAGAACTCTTCCCTTCCATGCATCATCAGCAAAAATGTTTACATGACAGATTGATGCCAGCAGCACACTTAGGAGGTCATGTAGAGCCACCAAAGGCATAACTCTCTCTATATTTGAATATATTCAAAGCCAGCTTGGGATAAGCTTTTCCAATGCAAACCGCTAGAACTTTACTCCATACTTTTCTTGTCAACACCTCCCTACCTGGCGTGAGGGCTTGCTAGAAATGTAGCTTATCCTTATCTGACAGCAAATGTACACAAAACAAAGCCAGAATTTAAAAGGAATTAAGGAAACTATAGTTAAGTACATCTGAGTTTGGGTCAATTTTAAACTGTTCTTCTTCCATCCAATGAATAGAAACTGGTAATACTAAAAGCAAAAGGGGAACATCCAGTTCTAGAGCTCTCACTAGTGGAGAATGCAAGCCTCCTAGAGCAAGTTTACACTTGATACACTAACAGAATAGTTAGTTCCCACTGCAAATGATTCTTGCTGAAAGTAATTTTAGATTTGCCTGCAAACTTGCCATGTCCTAGAAATTCAAAGGCATGTATGAGTGTTGCTGGAAAAGAAAACGTCACCCTGAGGTTCTAACACATAGAATCACACCAAGATTAGATGCAGCTAGAAAGTATATATGGGTGAGGGGTGTTAGCAGGCACAGCACTATTGTAAATAATTGGATGTAAGAGATACTGCATCAATCTACTGCCTTTAACTTCCCAAGCAAGAGTGAGTCTGGTTAACATAAAGCAAGCAGAAGGCATACATCTGAGGCATGCCAACTTTAAAGACAGGAGTTGTTTTTAGAAAAGAATGAAGCCCACGGCATGTGCCAGATCTACAACAAAGAATGCCTATGAGATCATTTCTCAAAAGACTTTCCTTCCATAGTCCTGACATGATATAAACTGGTTTGGTATTTACGCATGCTGGAAACTCCTTCAATACATTTTACAGCTTTAAGTAAAAACAGCTGTCACCACTCTGAATCTGTTGTAAGAAATACCACAAAGATTCACACAAGGCACTTTTCAGGTTCTCATACTTGGCAGAAAAGAAAAGAAAGAAGGAAAAGAAAAAGGAAAAGAGAAAAAAGAAAAAGAAGAAGAAAAAGAAAATGAAAAAAAAAAAGAACAAGAACAAGAGAAGGAAAAAGAAAAAAGCACCACAGGTGCATTGAGACTTGAAATACAAGTCTACTCAGATATCCTAGGTTTAATGAGTTGCTGTCAAAAAGATGACAAGTCCCAGAATCAAACTGAACTCATTTTGAACATGCTACCAGTCTTTGCTCAAGGAATACTGGCTTTTACTTTGGCAATCAGAAGCTTAAAAGCACAGTAAATACACTCCCGTATCTACTACTGCAACAAAGAAGAGAAGTAACAGAGAAAAAATCCACAGCCTACTTTCTGTATAATCCCACAGCCTAAGGAATACATTAGCACCTTGCCTTACCACCACTAATACCAGATCATAGCTTTGCATTAGCTTAACGTGGGACTCAGGACTTGTCTGGCCTTGCCCTGGCTCATCTGCTCCCGACCTTATTTTTAGCTTGGTTTTAGCTGTAACAACACATTGCCCATCAACGGATGACCACTGTCTGGTTCACCTAACAGCAAGAGCAAAGTTGTCCACTAGACTGATGACTAATGTACGATTTTATTCAGCTTTAGCCTCCTCTTTTTGATATTGCCATAAAGAGTTATGCTATACATAGCACAAAGCTAAAAAATCTAAGCCATCATGGGATAATGCTATCTGTGGTCCCATAAGGAGTTAGAAACAGACTGCTTGACAACCTTCACTAGTAACACCAAGTGGGCCCAGGACCAACACAGAAAAAAAATCCACCATGAGGAGCAGAAGCCTCTGTTTGGAACACACACCACTGCAACCCGGGGCAGTAACGCACAGCAAAGGGGAGGAAAACCACACAGAAAGGGACAAACGTTTGTAATGGAATTTGAATTATACATGGTAGTAAAATTGTTAATTCTGTAATTTTATCTGGCTGTTAATACATTAATTAGACTAACAAGAAACTTTAACTGTTTTATATTCATACAAAAACTGTAATCCTCTGCTTGCTCATCACGATAACCTAAAAGAGAAGTACAGCTATGGTGCCTGGTCACAGAGGCTCAGGAGCTACAGATGGAGGAAGGTTCTCCTGTCTTCCTGAAGTGGATCCTTCCAGCCACCTTCCAGAAAAGTAGCTCTCCCATTCGAAAGCTTAGCAACCAATTCCTGCTCTCAATAAAAGAAGCTCTGACTAAAGAAGAGATATATTGATCAACAGATCTTGCAACAATTGTTCCTAGGAGAGAAAAGAGTAGTTCATTTTTATTTCCTTCATCAGAGAATGAGGTAATACATATTTGTAGACTTGCTAGGTAAACTTTGGAGCTGATGAATGCTTTTTGGCTAGAATCCAGTGCACAACGGACTATGGCAAGCCGGCTGTTGGTACTATCTGGCAGAGCTGAAACTAGACTAGATGGCAGAGCTGAAACTAGAAGGGGATGATAGACACATCATCTCTGCATAGCCAGAGTATTTTTCCCAGAATTGGGATATTGTTAATAAGGCAATAAGAAATAAACATACCTTTTTCTTCCAGATTAGTTGAACAAGCTGGATTTATGTCTCTGGTCATTAACAAATCAAAGCTGTTACAGTTTAATACCACAAGAACATTCTATCAGATTTTAACATGAAAGAAACACTTGGTTCTGCCCGTTTAAGAGATCTCACTGATATCTTACACTCGTGGTAACAATCAAATACAGGATACAATCAAAAAGGAAGTTTACACGTCATGTTATATATACACAGTACAGGCAAAAATATTATCTTTCTACTTTATACAACACTTGCATCTTCTATCAGTGTCTTAGAGTGACAGCTCACGGCGTACCTACAGACAACATAACTTCACTTGCTACCGGGACAATCTAACCAAGTCTATCAGGGCTGTGCATTTACACATAATGCCATACATTGTCCTGAATGAGCTGTTTTTTCAGCACCACTGTAACAGAAGATGAAAAATAACAAGAAAAAAAGTCATCAGACGCATCAGTGCATGAAAGGATGCAAAAGGCATCCTTAGAGGCTCTAGTGCTTTGTTTCCAGATGGGAAAGATTAAGTCCACAGCAACTTGCAGAGTTGCCCACCACTGAAATGCATGCTTAGATATCTGGTCTACTGGAACTAAATGCAGGTTTGGGCACGTAAGGATTCTCTTCACTTCTACAGCTCAGAGTGGCCAGTTCTCCATTTCCAAAGTTTTCAGCTAGTGAGGGCACAGAGTACAGTGAGTGACTTTCAAAGTCAGACACTTTCACAAGAACACTGAAGAGCTCTGTATTAACAACCCTAGAGTACCAAGAGCTATTTTCAGGAGCTGACTACTACTACGAATTTTCAATACTTGACAAGTTGCTTTAAAAGCAATATAGCCTCTGGTGTTCCTTAATCAAGTTGTCATAATAAAGTTTCAAAATTATTTCAGTCACAGTTCTGATTCTTTACCCATAGGCATCCAAGCCAGTTTCTGTCAGCTATTCAAAAACACAGAAAGAGCAAAGCCTCATATTTGGACCAAAAAAATGGGCTGGAAGGAAAAAGCAAGAGCACTAGGGTCTGCTCTCCGTTGTCTCAAGTGACCACAAGATGATTATCCAACTCAAAACAGTTTCAATAAACATATGTAGACACCACTCAGTACCAGGGATCAAAAACTTCAAAGTGAGATCTGGGTAGGACTGGAAGTCATAACTGTCACGTGCCTCAGAGGAAAACCATTTCCACATCCCAAACATGATTGTCAGTTTTGTACGGGATACTGTAAGCAGGTCACATCCATTAAACAGCCTAGTAGTCTGCAAGTCACTAGAATCAGAAACACATCCAGCACACAGTCAGCTTCTGGTCACAGTTAATCTTCAAAGTAAGGCTTAAAAAACCCTCAGAAGTCAAAATGTGAAAGTGAGGGAGATGGACAGTAGAGGAAAGGTCTTTACAAACTATCAGCATAAACATGGATAGCTGCAGTAAAAAACGATGGCTCAAAGAAAGAGAAATCCAGTCATACTTTGCAAATATCTGCATGTGTATTACCACAGAATTTGCATACAAACGACATATTTTCTAGCTCCAGAAATTTCCCTGGTATTTTTTAACATGTAAAATGGACAACATTGTCAGTTTTGCCTTCAGCGTGTCACAGATGACCCTCTTCAAACACATTTCTCATTAGAGAAGAAATGCTCCACTACTGGTCAGTTCACCATCCTCCATTCTTCAATAACAGAAAAGGTACATTTGTTTCTAAAATACAGTTTTCAACACTGTCAGCAATTAATTAATATCTTGCTCAGATCTAGTTTTTCTCAGTATTTAGCTTTGCTGATTAAATTGCTGTAAGAAGTGACATCAGCATGGACATGTACAGTTAGTATATAGGGATTTTAAAATTTCCTCCACAATCTGGACAGATCAGGACTAAAATCTCTTTGAAGCAGTGACAGCTGGCTACTGATTGCTTGATGCTACCTGGGAAAGTCAAAATGACATATATTCTGTTCTATTTCAACTGTCAAATGTTTGGTTTTCTTGTAAACTTACTCACTTTGGAAGCGAATCTGACACATCCATGAAGGACAAAGTAGTTCTTTCAAGACTCACAGCCACTGCTACTTTAGACCCCCTCACTGGTCACTCTTGAGGTCACTGTAGGCAGTGGAAGCTTTAAACCTCTGATGTGCCAGAAGAAGCCAGTAACAAGAGAAAAACTTCCCTTAACTTACCAGATTAAAAAAAAAAAAAAAAAAAAAAAAAATTAAAACATTTATAAATAGATAGCTGCAGGTGACATGGAAAAGAGGAAAAGCAAAAATAAGAAACAAACAATTTCTTAATCATAACAGTCTAACAAAATTCTTCTTGGAGTAGCCTTTCTTCATAATTTTTCCTTATCATTTCCCCATCATTAACGTGGCTCTTACGTCGTTCCTTTTGTTGGTCATCTAACTACTTTGGCTGTTCATTTCGCTTCGATGAAGCGAGTGATGCATTTATATACAGTTGCATAGTTTTAAATACTGTGAAAGGAATTTGTTATTAAACATGTGGAACATGTTATTGCAACAGTAAATGTGTAACAGGAGCCTGGCATAGCCTGAGCTCATCTGTACTCCCAACCACAGTCATTATCTGTACTGAGAAGCTCCCAGTCTACTGTCAACAACAATTACATTCTAATCATCTCTTTATCTGCCTTAAGCCTCTGAAGTCTGCAAAGCCTACTACACTGTCCAGACAGAACAACAAGACATCAAAACAGCTCCATTTGATACAGAGTTATTTGGAATCACAAGGAACGCCTTGCCAAAAGCAGAAAAGTAATAAACAGACAAATGATGCAACCTAGCTTTCGTTCCTTCAAGGTGTAGAGGTTGGCAACTAACTAGAAGGACTTCCATTCTCTACTAACATTCAATTAAATTGTCTACCTGAAAATAAGTATCACAGAATCTGTGCTGTTATCAGGTTCACAAATGACATAAAATCACTGTAACAGGAGCCTGTCAGCCTGACTCTTGCAAGGGGGAAGTTCTCTCATCAGACCAGGAAAAAGTCTTTGCCCTTTTCCAGGCCATCTTTTCTATTCTCTTGCCTACTCAGAAGCAGAAGGAATGGTTCCCTCACTAAAATGGTTCAAGCGAACTGCTGTGTGGCTATGCCTTAGAAACACAGACTAAGCCAAAACTGCTATCCAGCTGGAGAGGAGAGCTGTGAAAAGATGAAGATGATGCAGCTAAGCTTTTCCATTAACATAATTACCAACATTGAACACACATGGTAAAAAGCCAAGGAAAAAATTTAAGTTGTGAAAAGGTGGGGCACAGTAACCTGCTACTTTAAAAATGTAAAGTACAAGAACATCTCATATGGCAATACATTGGAAAACTCAAAAATACACTTTTTTTTTTCTTCTATAAAAGGCCACACGCAAAACACATTTCTCAACAACTTGCAGAGTTGTTGAGAAGAGTCTGAACAAACCACCGACAACACAGGGTTTTAAAAGAGGACTTGCTAGAACTGAGTATTCTGTACTCTCTACTGCTGTAGTAGCCTTCCTAGCTGTACAGAGCTATGGAATCTGGGCAATACAATTTGAGGACACGGGCCGAAGACTTTCAGTCTAATGATATAAAACATCTGAAATCTGAATGAGAAGTGGAAGTGGAAAGAGATGAGACTGTCAAAATGCCAAAACTAGAAGCTTTCCATGTGAAGAAGTAAAAGATTTCTGAACTTCTTAGGACTGAAATCATTTCCTCTTACCTCTCACATGTTCACGTCTGTCCACACAACAGATATATGAGAAAGAATACCTAGGCCTGTTTCCCTTCTATACTAAATGAACCTCTTTACATGTGTAAAGGGAAATATTACTGATCAGCATCTTCAGTCTCTCTTCTGATGTGTCTACAACAGACAGTGTGCTGAGGATTTTTTTTAGTATGTATCTAGGTATCAGCTGATACTGACCCCATCCAGCAGACATGACACTTGTCTTCCTTTCCTTCAGAAAAGCTGATTTGGCTATAAAGCAGCAGCTTTGATAGATTAAATCAGATATGCAAAGCCTTGGTCAGCAAAAATCAGTATCACTGTGCATTATTGTTTGTTTCAGAAGAGATATTTAATATTGGCATTTTAACAAATGAGTACTTAGAGAAGTGATATCATACTAAGCATGAGGTAAAATACATGATAACCATAAGGAAGTCTACAACAGCAATCCAGTAGCTGTGGGACTAATCGTATCACACTTAAATTAGAAAAAAAATATCATGTTAGTAATTTTTCACTTTCATCACACTTCAGATTTAGACATAACATCCATTTGGCCTAAACTACAAAATGGTGACACAGAAAGTACATGAAAGAATTCTCTTTTGTTGAATCCTCTTCCCTGCATTTCAATTAATTCTATAAAAAATGTTGAGGCGGTGTTTGGCATATAATAATTTTGCTGGGAAGCTCCAGGTCACAGATGAGTACTTCCTGCCTCAGGACTGAACTTCATCCCAAGCTAGACGTGCCACTGCTTTACCAATTGTGACCCCACCCCAGAGAGTATTTTTCCAGAGGACATTCCAGGGAACAGCACTCCCCTTCATGACTCCAAGCATGCTTTCCTCACATGGCCATTACTGCAACTTAAAGCAAAGCAGGTGAATATAATAGACAGACTCAGCTGTTAGATGGCTTATGCACTTGAAAGAAACAGAAGAAAGGAATTCACAGTATTCAGTCAGATAAAAGGAATAACTGAGTGCGTAAAACTGGAAAAAAATGTGGGAAAATATTATAGGCCCATATTACCAAAACAAAAAGAACTTCAAACATCCTTCCAATGACACCATGAGTCACAAATTACTCCAACATTCAACAACGGGTCATTTCCTTCCAGTGTCTTACTACTGAGTTACTCGTTAATGTAGCTGAAAGCATAATTGTCCTTAATTGTTCAGTTGTCACTAAGTGGATTCTGGCCTTCTGACATTATAAAGCCCAACAGCTGTTTTTTGGAGACTGGCTTTCGATGAGCCCATGCACCTGCAGTGATACCAACTCAAGTCCAAGGCAGGGTTCCTCCACCGCTAGCAACCAACTGCCAGACAGCATCAGGAGCCAGGGTTTAAATAAAAGTTTGCATGCATGACAGGCTGCTGAAAGACACAAAGCTGTTTGCTCTGAGCATGTACCCCAACAGACTGCAACTGAAGACAATCTTGGCCAGGGTTTCCCAGAAGCAGATGGACTGTGGCAATTTCTATTTAGAAGTCCCCAGCAAATTGTGATTTGGGCAAGCATTGAAGACTGGGGATCTAACCTAAAGCTTTCCAAGCAAAGATTCCTGTTGTGTTTTGATCATAGATCAAAACACGCAGAGGCTACCTAAGATATGAAGTGATGCATTTCAACACCTGAACCAACATCTAGTAAACACTGCATATCATTATTGCGCTGTAACAAAGAAACTATATAAAGTATGTCATCCTTCTATAAAAGCACCATCTAACATATAGACACACACATACATAT
>JAOWBP010052056.1:0-13938 GCA_028571105.1 Tragopan temminckii
GGCACAGCTGCCCAGGGAGGTGGTGGAGTCACTGTCCCTGGAGGTGTTCAAGAACCGTGGGGATGTGGCACTGAGGGGCATGGTGGGGATGGGTTGTGTGGTAGATCTTAGAGGTCTTTTCAAACCTTTATGATTCTGTGATTTCAGGCAACTGGTATATTAGCAATCACTGGGAGTCAATATATTCCGAGGAGATGGCTAACAGGCTGGGCACAAACTGCTTGGAGGAGACAAAATCAATTGCACTGCACTCAGAAGGTTCCCAAAAGTCTGCAAGACCTGAAAGTACATTAAGATAACATCAGCACTGTAAACCCAGAAGAGGAAGGAGTGTGGCACTTGGGGATGAAGCTCAGATTATAAAATGCTTCTGTGTGTCTGGGTAGTGCAGGCACAGCTCCGCGGGGAGCTACCAGGAAAGTTTGTTTGAAGTTGCACAGACGGGCACGGCTGTACGCTGGGGACAGGCTCAAAGTACTGCTTCTTTGATGTCTTTCTGACTCGTTGTTATTGTGACTGCTGTTACTGTCAAGGCAAAACGTAGGGTATTGTGGTGGGATGAAGACACTGATCTGATTATAGTGACAGACTGTGAAAATAAACCCTTCCTTAAGAGCAGAGTTTTGACAGTTGATATATTTTTTTAGTGCATTCTTGAAGCCTGGGATATTATGATCTTTTTTTTTTTCAGCGTTGAAAGCAAAAGGTTACACGCGTTACGCACATACAGCTATGCAAAATTAAGTCTAGTAATAAAGCAGTCAACGATTTCGAGCCTAATACATTTTAAAACCTCTTAAAAACCTATTGAGTTTCCTTTTGTCTTCATGGAGATGGTCTCTGGTAGAAACTATGCTTCCTTGCACCACAGTGGGAGTGATAGCCTGTCTGGTGGTGTGGCAGAACAGGGAAACCAGAGATGTTCCAAAGACAGCATCAGCCATACCAGCAGAGCTGTGCTTTGCCAGCAGCTAAATGAGGAAAGTCTGTTGGAGCCAGGAGGCATGGAAGCCTAATTTCTCATGGATTTATACCTCATAGCTAACTGTGGGCTTCAGCAAAGCCTCTCCTGCAGCAGAGCCACAGATAGGGCATGAGGCTTGTAAGAAACTCAGCTTGCAGTTGCTGGAGAAGGAAAAAACAAATGCTCATTCTGTATGTAATCAGTTCTGCTGGCGAGACAGTGAGGAGCTTTCTACAGAACTGTCTGTGCAAATCTTTTTTTTCTTTTTTTTTTGGAAAGAAAAGCTCCTGGTGAATTCTTTGGAAAAGAGTTCTTGACATTTTTGAGAAGCAACAAAAAAAAAAATTTAAAAAAAAAAAAAGAGGAAAATCCTTTACAGTGATTTTTTTTCCTCTACAAACATTGAATCTGCAGTGTTTAGGCTCCTTATTTCTGTCAGCCGTTTCCATTCCCCATCCTGTTTCTATAGGTGAACTTTGCACATGTATGTTGCCTCCTTAGCTGTCAGCACAGTGCGCTCAGCCCGACATCTCCATCCAGCAGCTGCTGTTCCACAAAGCTTGGCTCATGTCACTGCTGACTGGGGTGAGAAGAGCCATCAGTGTTGTCTTCTGACTGGTTTGTTCTCTGTGAGCTGGTGTTACAGGCTGGCAAACTGGGACGGAGTTTTGCTTTGCTCTGTGAACCAGCAGCAGGCACTGCGGCTGCTCAGTGGGCTGGCTCCTGCCCTCCCAGCAGCAAGTGCACAGCTGTCGGATTGAGCACCATGAAATCTCATCCTTTGCTGTGGTGTGTGCTAAACTGCACCTTTATTTATGGAGATTGGCTCTGGAGAGGCAGTTATTTAGCAGAAAATAAAGAACTTTGGCATTCATATTTAATATGCTTGAAGTAAACAGTAAACTGTGTCAAATCCAGCACAGGCTTCCCTTTTAGACAGCAGTGAGTCAACAGCGATATACAGATCCCTCACCCCCTCACCTCCTCCCTTATATATTATAGAGCAAAGGAAATTTGTATGATATTTCACCAAATGACTAAATAACATTTATAAGAAAGAACAGCAAATGGATGCTTTTAAAATGGCACATATTTGTTTGAATGGAGCAGACATTGATCCTTCATGTTGTTGCGGGTTGCTAAAATGTCAGACACTTTTGTGTGGTGCTTTAGAGAGTGAAGGTGCTGTGGAGGGCCTGGTTGGGTCACACCGAGGTGCAGCCTGCATGCCCTCCTGGGAGCACGCAGCGTGTGTAGAATCATAATATTATAGAATTGTTTGAGTTGGAAGGGATCCTTAAAGGTCATCTAGTCCAATTCCCCTGCAATCTACAGCTAGATCATGTTCTCAGAGCCCCATCCAGCCTGACCTTGAATGACTCCAATGACGGCATCCATCACCTCTCTGGTCAACCTGTTCCAGTGCCTCACCACCATTACTGCAAAAAAACTTCTTCCTTATATCCAATCTAAATCCACCCCGTTATAGTTTGAAACCATTTCCTCTGGTCCTGTCACACAGACCCTGCCAAAAAGTCTGTCCCCCACTTACAGCCCGCCTCAGGTCCTTTTTGGCAGGGCTGTGCTTCATCCTTACATCCCCAGCTTGTACTGATAGTGAGGGTTGCCACAACCCAGGTGCAAGACTTTGCAGTTGGATTTGTTGAACCTCGAGAGGTTCTCCTGGACCCACTACTCAGCCTGTCTAGGTCTCTCTGGATGGCATCTCATCCCTTTGACATGTTGACTGCACCACTCAGCTTGGTGTCACCTGCAAACTTGCTAAGGGTGCACTCAATCTCACTGTTGATGTCACTGATGGAGATATTAAAGAGCACCAGTCCCAGTAGAGACCCCTGAGGGATGCTACTTAGCACTGATCTCTATCTAGACATTGACCATAACCCTGACAGAAGGACAGATTTCCCCCAGGAGTTTCAGTAGGTTTGGGCCATCCTCTGCTGTGGCACTCACTGCTTGCCCTGCTGTGACACTTGTTGCCATCAGAACACCTGCAGGATGTGAGCCCTGCAGCCAGTAGATACCACAGTACTGGGTCACTGGGGTGATCTCTGGAGTCTCAAGCAAGTCTTTTTGCTGGGCTCTCACTTTCACTCAGAGTGGAGCTATCAGCATACTCAGTTTCCAGCTGTGAAGATTGCAAATCTGCTCTGCCAAGCTTTCCACATCTCTGCCAACTTCTCATGATTCAGATGGTCATTTTTTATGGCTTATTGTAGAACTCTTTTTTTTTTTTAAAAAAAGATAGATAGATGCTATCGGCCTTCCATTTAAATGAATATGTAGATATAACCAAAGCAATTGAAGAATGAAGTTAGAGGTGATGATATACTAGAGGTGAGAGCGGTAGGCTGGACTTTGACTCTCTGCTTGCCATGCTTTGAAGGGGAAATTATGACAATTATAGCATTTTTCCAACCTGCCAGTCAGCATGGAGATTTTAGGAGATGCTGTGGTGCTCACACAAGGTGCACGGCACCAGTACACATGGAGGGGACTGGATACATGCTCCTGGGGCTGGGGAGTCTGTATGGCTGGCACTGACAAGGGCCTCACTGATGTTTGTTCTTTGCTGCACTGATGGCTGTTCCACAAAAGAAATTATTTCAATTAGCTCCCTTCGGTTTGCAGGAAGGGGCTGATGTGCAATACGTCCGTAAACAAGAAATGTTGCATCTCTACATTATAGAAGCTTTTGTCTTGTTATTCCTCCCTTCTTGCAAAACTCAAGAGAAATCATAAGAGCTTTACGACAGCAGAAGTGTGTTTTTTTGTTCTTTTTTTTTTTCTTTCCAGTGGCTTCAGATTTTGTTTCTTTCACTGATCTTGAGGGTTATTTTTGATTGAGGCAGCAGTGTACCAGACCAATATTCCGCACTACAACCAATACCTTTCATTGACTTTTTTTTTACAAGCCTACTAATTTTTACTGATTTCAAGAACTGTTTATGAAGTCATGTTTATGAAGAAACAGTTGTATGATGGAAATGCAAAACAAACAAACAAACATGCAAAAAACACAACGAAACCACCCCAGAAGCTTGATAGGAGCTGGAACGATGTTGACAAAGTTAGTCTTTAGCACAAGAAGATGTGTGTGCGGGGACTCACTCTGTGGCTTTATTTTTGAGGAATGGGAGGTTTTTTGGACCTCTCTGGTCCCCTGGATGGCCAGATGACTGAGCACCAGAGTAGCAGAAGACAGCATGACTGGATGTCTCAAACATAGGCCGCTTGCAAAAGTTCTGTGGGTGATGGGTTGTAGGGTGACACTTCATGTCTTCTACTCCAGATTTGAGATTTTTGCTCCAAAACCTTTGAGCAAGAAGCAGATGAAGTATGGTTTCTTTTTGCTCAAAAAGCCCAAAGGTTGGAAGAAAATAATTTATGTGACAGACTTGGCAAGGAGAGCTCTCAGCTGGTGGCTGGCCTCCGTCCAAGCTCCCTTCCTTACAGGGACAGACAGGATAATGTACCAGATATTGTTACAAAACAGTGAGATGACATATTTGTGAATGTCTAAGTGACTGAAGAGCTTAATGCGTAAGCAATTGGGAGCAAAAATCTGTTTGGTGCTGGCTTTTTCCTCCTGTTTGTCAAAAGGAACGTGTTTGACCCCATTCTGTGATAGACACTGTTCAAAGTCACTATAAAGTGGCAATGAAAAGCATGGAAATGACTCAAAAATATCTGAGCATTATGATTTCTCAGAGCTCCAAAGATTTTTCTTAGTCCAGGGGTATACAGCTGACTTGTTATCAACAGCTGGTCAAATGGGTCATTTTTCACCATCTCTATTCTCACTGCTTCTACTTCTTTAACCTTCTTATCACTTCTAACTGACTGTGGTTTCAGCAGCACTATTTTTCAAGAAAAATATTACTGTTATTTTAACAGCTTGAAGGCAGACATATTGCTACTGTATTACAGCAATGTAAGAATATGACTTTACTTGAACCCTTCCCTCTTTATCTCTGTTTGTTATTATCATTTTAGATCTTTCTGGGATTTAGAATCATAGAATCATAGAATGGCTTGGCCTGGAGGGGACCTTAAGGATCATTGAGTTCCAACCCCTGCCATGGGCTGGCTGCCCCCCACCAGCTCAGGCTGCCCAGGGCCCATCCAACCTGGCTTTGGGCACCTCCAGGGATGGGGCACCCACAGCTCTCTGGGCAGCAGTGCCAGGGCCTCATAGCCCTCTGAGTAAATTTCTTCCTAACATCTAACCTTAATCTCCCCTATTTTAGTTTAAAGCCATTCCCCCTTGTCCTATCAGATCTATGGGTAAAATGTCGATCCCCTTCCAGCTTGTAAGCTCCCTCCAAATACTGGAAGGAGGTCTCCCCAGAGCCTTCTCTTTTCCAAGCTGAACAAGACCACCTCCCTCAGCCTTTCTTCATAGAAGAGGTGCTCCAGCCATTTGATCATCTTTTTGGTCCTCCTCTGGATCTGTTCTAACATCTCCATATCTTTCCTGGGCTGGGAGCCCCAGGCCAGTGCACAGCACTCCAGATGGAGCCTCACAAGGGTGGAGCAGAAGGGGACAACCCCTTTCCTCTCCCTGCTGCCACCCCTCTTTTGATGCAGCCCAGGACACTCTTGGCCTTCTGGACTGCAAGCGCACCACTTGCACCACTCAGCTTAATGTCATCAGTAAACTTGCTGAGAGTGCACTCAGTCCCACTGTCTATAACGTTGGTAAAGATGCTGTAGAGCCTCAACCCCAAGACAGACCCCTGGGGGACACTACTTATTAATGGCCTCCACCTGGACATAGAGACATTTATCACAACGCTCTAGCTGCGACCATCCCACCAAGTCTTTATCCATCTAGCAGTCCAGCCTTCAAATTCATATCTTTCTAACTTAGAGATGAGGATGTAGTGTGGGACCATGTCAAAAGCCTTGCACAAGTCCTGGTAGATGACATCAGTTGTCATTCCTTTGTCCACTGATGCTGTCACTTCATCATAAAAAGCAGTGAGATTGTTTGGGCACAGTCTGCCCTTGGTGAAGCTGTGCTAGTTGTCTTGGATCACTTCTTCATCTTTTTGCATGTGCCTTAACATCTTTTCTAGGAGAATTTGCTCCACGATCTTTGCAGGCACAGAGGTGAGGCTCACCAGCCCCAGTTCCCTGGGTCTTCCTTTTTCCCTTTCTTGAATATGGCAGCGATGTTTCCCTTGTTCCAGTCACCAGGGACTTTGCCTGACAGCCATGACTTATCAAATATGATGGAGAGTGGCTCGGCAGCCACAACAGCCAGTTCCTTCAGGGCTCTGGGATGTTCGTCATTGGGTCCCAAGGACTTGTACACATTCAGCCTCATGAGGTGGTCTCAGACTTGCTCCACTCTTACAGTGGGATGGATTTGGCTCCCCTGTCCCCTGTGTAGAATTTCATGGACATGAGTGGCGTGTGAAGACCAAGACAAAGAACTCTTTTAGATCCTCAGCCTTCTCTATGTCTGAGAGGGCCAGCTCTCCCTTTTCATTTATCAGAGGGAGTATACTCTCCTTGGCCTGTCTCTTCTGCCCCTTGTATCTAAAGGATCTCTTCTTGTTATTTTTCACATCCTTCACCAATTCAATTCCCTCTGCACCTTGCCTTTCCCAATCCCATCCCTATGTTTTTCTCAGGCCACTCATGGTCTGCTTCCAGTTCTTATACTTTTCCTTCTTTTCCATCAGTCTGACCAGCAGGTCCTTGTTCATCCATGCTAGTTTCTTGCCTTGTCTGTCTGATTTCTTATGCTTGGAGGTGGAGAGCTCTTATGCTCTCAGAAAGGCATCCTTAAAATGCTGTCAGCTCTGTTCTGTTCCATTGTCCCCAAGGACAGTTTCCCATTGTAATCCCATCCAGCAATTCCTTAAACAGCCTCGGGTTCACTCTCCTGAAGTTCAGGGTCCTGACTCCACTCTTTAACAGACCCATGTTCCTGGAGATCACGAACTCAACCAACTGAGCAACCCATGGTTGCTGCAGCCCAGGCTGCCTCCAATCTCAACCATTTTAACCATGTCCTTCATGTTGATGAGTATCAGGTCCAGCAAAGCTTCTCCTCCGGTCAGTCTGTCCAATACCTGGACTCCAGGAGTCTCCTGGAGTG
Organism: Tragopan temminckii; assembly: GCA_028571105.1. Taxonomy (NCBI): domain Eukaryota; kingdom Metazoa; phylum Chordata; class Aves; order Galliformes; family Phasianidae; genus Tragopan; species Tragopan temminckii. The sequence goes on from JAOWBP010052056.1 coordinate 7,098, forward strand.
TCTGTGGCTTGCTGTATTGCTTTCCCAGCAGATATCTGCTGGGTGGTTGAAATCCCATTTAAGGATGTCAGAAAACCTGCCATGAGTGCAGCCACCTGTAGGCTCCATTGCTCTGGTGTGGGGGAAAAATGAATTCTTGGGTTCTTTCTATATGGAGAAGTAGCTGTGACGGAAAATGGGGAGAGATTGGCATGTACTTCTATCTTCTCCTGCACGAGTCCCTGCCTTCAGCTTTGTGATGTAAACACATTTTGTTTTATCATGGCAGTGTCACACAAAGAAAAAACATTTGTTGCTGTGAATATACCTAGTGGTATTTTACATGAATCTATGGTTTATATTGCTGTTGTAGGATGGAAGCTGGTTTAAATTCATTAGGCTTTCATCAGGAGTATTCCATGGGGTTTTCTTTTACTGTTGCCTTTAAGCTGTGAGGGACTGAAATAAATGAGAATCCCGGAATATCAAAAGAAAGTTAACACAGGGATTAAGCACTTTCTTGTTTAGCAGAGACATGATGAAATCATTGTGAGAGCACAGCAAGAAAACTTCAGAATGCAAACTGTAGACCCTAAATGTCCAGCCCCATTTCCAGCCTGCTGTTTGGGGAGACGTGTTGTTAGCCTGCTCAGAAGTCCAACACACCTCAAAATTACTGCTGCGAGGGATCCCTGCCACCCTGCTCAGCTGTCACTGAGCTGAACAGTGAGTGGCTGGGAGAGGTATGAAGGACAAGACTCTGGCCTTGCCCATGTAAGGTTTGCTGTTCAGTTTTTCAGAATGTTTTAGACAAATAATGTCAGGATTGATTTAGCAGAGCTGTCCTGCCTTGGGGAAGGGAAGGGACTAACTGACCTTGCAAGATCTCTTCCTTCTCTCTTCAGTACTGTTGTATGATTATTACTTGGTCCTCTGGAACCTGAAACTGGGTGGCATTTTGAATCTCTAAGTCCACCTGAGAGAAGGCTGCTAAAGGCAAAATGGATCCAGCTGAGAGTACTGGAAATGCATTTGCAGAAGGTATCAACATGTTGGTATCATTTGCAGAATGTATCAATCTGACATTATTAACCTGAGCTGTTGACTATGCAGAATGCACCTGAAAAACTGCATGATCCATCTCTGTTCGCTGTTCAACAATAGCTTTGGGGTGCATAAGGAAAGCAGCTGAACAGAGCCCTTTCTGCCCCATCTTGTAAGGGGTGCAGCAGGGTAAAGGGTTCACAAGGTGACCTGGAGTGTCCCTCTGCTCCCTGCTGGCTGCCATGCGTTCCCCTGCCCTGCTGTGACACGGAGAGGACGCCCTGAGCTGCAACCTCTCTGCTGCTACCAGAGCTGTGCCAATTAAATAGGCTTTTCTGTATTTATTACGGAGGAGCTGCTTATACCTGGTGACATTTCTGCTGACTGCTGTTAAGTTCCCCTCTGCTTTAAAGTCAGCATCTGCAAGTTAGAGCAGCAAACGAACTGCTACTGAAGAAAGCGTCTCCTGAAGGTGTTGAAAACAAAATTGGTTGGAGGTAAATAATACAGACTGTGAAGGTACTCAGGGAAAACAGACCAAAAGGAGAAATCAGGTTCAGTGTCCTCTGCCTTCACATTTAGAAGCATTGGTAATGCAACCTGGTGGGAGTTAGTGGGAAGGGAAAGAGAACTCAGGGGAGACGCAAACCCCAGCTAGTGCATCTCAGAAGTGGGAGAGCCAGAGGGCTGCAGAGCAATGTTACGTGATATCTGCTCTTACTGGCTGTTGGTTTTTTTCACTTTTGTTGTTAGAAACATTTCATTTTCTTATCTCCTTTTTCATCTTCTTTCTTAAATTTCTCATTAGCTTCAGCTATGAAATTTTGCAAGATCAAATATAGTCAGCCTCCACTGACGATCATCTGTCTGCAAGCATTACATAATTCATCCCAGCTCCGGATCAGGTTGGTACATCTTTGAAGTGCCAGTCACGCAGCAGAAAGCAGCCGCTGGCACCACATGCCATGCTGGGGTCTGCCAGCGCTGCCAGGACTTAGCCTGAAAGGTAATGCTCTTTAAGTGGACGCAGAGGTTTTCGACTCACTGGCAGCTTTATTGACTCTGAATCCATTGAAACCGTAATCTCTTTTTTCATGATGACAAAGGTAGAAAATGTGTGGGTTTTTTTGTTGTTTGTTTGTTTGTTTTCTAATCAGAGACTTGTTAGAATAAATCAGCAGTTGAAATCTGTAAGCAGAGCAGAAGTACTGTGCTGTTTGTGGGGCAGGTACACGTGGCCCTTGCTCCAGTGATGCTGCCAGGCCCCTTCATGACAGAGGAGCATGAGCTCTTAGCCCAGTTCACTCTAGACACTCCTCTGCTCTCAACCTCTCATGAACTTCTGATGACTACGGTAGATTTCCCCATGAATCAGAGGTAAATTATGACTCTTTCTGACAGTCTAGAGCTAAACTGGGCAATTTCATTTCAGAGTGTCAAAGAACAGACCAAATAATTAGTCTAATTTATCTAGCGCTCCACTGAGTCTGTCATTCTTTTCCTGCCTTGCACTGGGATGTAGCAGAGAAACTTCTCAGGCACAGATAGGTAATCCCATCAATTACGATGGGATTTTCAGTGACACCATCAGACATGCAGATACACAAGCACAGGAACAGGTTGTGCTTGCAGTGGTGTAGTGTGCATCCAAGTCTGACTACGGAGATGCTCATCCCGTGTGTTACATGCAGTAAATAAAGTTAGCGCATTCGAAACAGTCCTGCCAACATTCAGCTTTTTACATAATTCATGGGTCTGCTGATTGCTGTTTCAGTATTTCTGTCTCATTTCTTCTACAAGAAAGGCTGACAGGGCTGCAGCTTGATTTTTCTTGGTCAGACAAAAAAAGCATTTGCTGGTTGTATAGCATCCCCAGGGAATCCCTCAGAAGCAGACAGCGATGCTCATTATTTTCTTCTGGCCACGACCACTGATCTGTGTTAAGACAATTTATTGTTCTCATGTTTACTGTTGGAGAAGAATGAGTTTGTTTTGTCTTATTTTAAACCTCCTTGAAGCCTGTGTATAAAGAACGCCTGTTGCTCGGTGGTACCTAAATCAGAATTGAGCCTTTTGTGTGCCGTGGGAATAAGGTGGAAATACTACGCTGAGAACACTGGCAAACAATGCTGATTACTAATCTCTTGAAAAATGTCTGCTTGTATCTACTGGACCCCCTACTGCAAAATGGGGAAACCTGAGCAAATGTACACGCCTCAGTCTGTCCCTTTTGTCACCTTTGATAATTTGATTCCTAATATTTTAGGGTAGCAGCCTCTGAATGAGTTAGAAAACCAAAACACAGGGAAGGGCTACTGTGAATCAAAGACTGTCGAAGAGGATGTCATGGGCAGAGTCAAATGTGCCAATCTCCCAGAACGAGAGCCAGGTTGCAACTGAGACTGAGAAAATAAAAAGTGATTTACACAGAAGGAACGCAGGGAAATGATATGCTACAACTTCTGTGCAAGCTAAGCATTAATCTAATCACAGGATGAACATTTCTCCTAGTTCACTACAGGACATGGAAAGAATACCGGCCTTTCTATTTGAGAGTTTAAGTGTATAGATGTAGAACACACTTCCTTTGTTCTCATGCTTCCCACAATCAGGATACGTGCACTTGATGCATGCTGCAGGCCTGAAGATGGTGCAGGGAATAAGAAACATGACATAAGCATTGTTTTACGAGGTACTCATCACCTCCTTAGGGCAGAAAGTGGGAGGAAGCTGATGGAAAACATCGGGCTACTCAGAAGTCAAAACCCAAAGTCAAGTATTTAAGATGTAGGAATGCTAATTGGAGGCGGAAGAAAAGAGAAGAAGAGTGAACGTGACTGATTCCTTGGTGCTGATCTTCCTCTGGTAGTGTAAAAGAGTTACAGTGAAATTCAACCACTTGAAGATGAAATTTCAAATAGAAAGATTACCAAAGGCTGTTTGGGAGGCAGATGAAAGAAAGTGGGAAGAGCAGAGCCGTGTCCACGCTCCATTCAAAGGGATGCTGACGTAGCTCTCGGCTATTCGGAGCCTAGCAAGTGATGGATGAGCAGGCTCTTTCCCTGGGGAGGGATCTTGATGAGGAGAGGAAAACATCTCTATGCCACACATTAAACCAGTGAGTCTTTGCAACTTATTCAAGCAAATGGCATAAATGGAAGAAATGGAAAATTTGAATAAGCAGTCATAGAGAGCCAAGAACAGGTCAAACCTATTTTTAGCTTCCAGAAAATTTTGGTTCTATTTAGTGGAAGAAAAAGCGGAGAATTCCTCCTTGCTATCAGGCAGGGATGAAGCAAAGCTCAGTTCTTTCTCTCTTCCTTCTTGTTTTATGATGAAAATCTACTTTCTCTTCCTTTGTTTTTCCATTGAAGTCTAATCAAAGTCTCTGAAATGAGTGCTTGCAGGCTTTTTTGTTCCATGTTAGCTATGTTTTCTGTAATGTTTACACAAAGAAGTAGAAGTGGTCTCTGCAGCAGGCACCTTGCAGTCCAGGGGATGCAGCACCTGCCTGGAATTACTTGGGAACTCATTTCCTCTTTTTATTCCTCATTATTGTTGGTTTATTGCAGCTCTTGGGATATAAGGCCATTTTTAAGATAAGGATAAGGTGCAGACTAACATAAACACCATGGTGAGGAAGGCACACAGCAGGAAATAGGACTCTGAGAAAAATGGGAAGACATCTGAAATCTGGGTAGGGTATTTAGCAGGAGGAGGTAGAAGGGGAGGGGTCTGCAAGGCAAGGCTGTGCTTCTGCCTCACTGGACGTGAGACCTAGTGGCCACGAGACACTTCCAGGGACGAGAAGAGCTGGGATGGCCTCAGCTGGCCCTGTGCTGCCCTGGGGTCCCTGCAGCACCTCCTCACAGTGGATTACCTGACCCCTCACCTTCTGCGTGTACACGATTATCTCTTACCACTAAGTTGCAGTGGTTGGCTTTTCAGCAGAACAACCTCGTCATTTCTACAATTTTTCATGAGCAAATCAGTTCATCTGACTCAAATGCCTGTTTCCCAAAGATTGTGTCAAAATCTCATTAAGAATAATTACCCTATCAAATGTCTGCATTGTTCGTCGTAATTCAGTTTGCAAGGCTCAAAGTATTCTGCAGAAAGACGTGTAAAGTGATGTGACTTTTTGATATTTGCCTTCAAAATCTTTACCCTGATGTTTTGACTACGGAATGGCTGCAGTGAGCATCTATAATGATAATTGCCTCTGGACTGCTGTACTGCTGGTCCCACCATTACTGTCACAGAGGCAAGGCTGTGCCCTATCGTGGGACCTCCATGCGAGGCAGCCAAAGGAAGGCTGGTGAGGAGCTCTACAGGAACTTGTGTGTCCAACATGACAGTAGATCAGATGGGACCAATCCCCTGCACTGGGGCAAAGGGAGCTCAGCACCCACAGCAGCATGGGATCCCCTCTTTTGCTGCTTTTCATCACCATTTCAACTTGAATTCCTGCCAAACCCCTGAGTCTTTTTGGTTGAACGCATCTGGGTCAGCTTCTGCCCTCAATTAGATGTTGGTTCAGTTCTTGATTTAAGCAGGTTTTCATGAGAACAGCTAAGGGCAGGAGCTGGCCGTGGAAAGCCACTGGAAATAAGAATACGTACAAATCTTCCGTGTTGTGTGAGCAGAAGGGACATAAAGGACAGCAATCACAGAGCAACTCTTACCAGTCCTGTTGAGACAAACACCTTTTATTCTAGGACAAACCCATTACTTTTTATGTAGCAAATCAGGCTGTTTTGTTGTTTAATGGATTTATAAATTGAATTTGTTATTAGCAGTAACTCCACTATTCTGATATTAAATGGCAGGATATTGGACTGCTGTGTTGCAGCCACCTCTTAGTAGGAGTACCTTTCTCCCCCTCATTTTAAGAGGCTGGGTTTTGAAAACCCAAGAGCAAGGACATCATAGAGAACTAGATTCTGTTTGGTTTAAAAGCAAAATTAGAGCAATTGATCATTTCATTCTGGTGATCAGAGACTCCCAGAGGAGAATGCTGAAACATCTGTAATAGCCAGAATTGCAGAAGGACAATAAGAATCAGATTATTTTTTTGAAACTTATTTTTCAACTCACTGGAGGTTCAGAATATAATAATTAATAGAAATAATTTCACAAGTTCTCAAAAACAGCTTCACATCAAACTAAAATTTATTATCCCTGTTTGATTGCAAGAACGAGTTTTGAAAACTAAAAGCAAATGGACATTTCTAAGTGAAAAGCCACATGAAATTGAAGGAAGAATTCAAGTACCTTGTTTACGAACACTGGTAGAGCTATTTAAGCTAGTCAAAAGAAATTTTTTCTTATATTTTTCCATGTGGCATTTGGTGCTACAATCATACTTCTGTGACACCATTTGATGTAGCCATACTTTTCTTCTTCACAAAGAAAACTTGCCCACGTCTGTTTCCTCAAGACAATATGTTCCCTGCTGCCCAGCAGAGGCTACTGGTTATTATTAGTCATTATTTTTTAAAGGGAAACTGTTGCATTTGTGACTGGATGTATGCTCTGCACAGGCTAAATCATCTAGGCTTTGCTTAAACAAAGTTTCCCCTAAATTACCCCGCTGCAGAAGAGATGTGCGTTCACTGAGCCAATCTACTTAATGGCATCGGCAGAGCAACGGGCTCCGCTGTGAGAGATACAAGGACAGCACTAAGGTCAGTCCAGGAAACTGTGAGCCAAAAGCTCCTTAGGCAAGGCACTTACTGCAGGAAAATCAGAGGCAAGCTTAATGAAAATAGCTGTAGCACAGTTAAAAACAAAGCAAAACAAAATAAAGAAATCACCC
>JAOWBP010052057.1:0-13937 GCA_028571105.1 Tragopan temminckii
ATCAGCTGCCCCAGGAGTCAGGGAAACATTTCCTCCAGTCAACAGCCAAATAAATCTGCTCCATCACTCAGATAAAGCATGGTTGTTGTTGTTATCATTATTATTATTTACACTTAGTGAAAGGAAAAGAAAGGAAATAAAATGTCTGGTTATTTTTCTAGTTACTATTTTAATTGTTCTTTTTTTTTCTTTTTCTGCTGAAATGGCAAGACATTTGGTAGTTGTGGCCTCCATTCTTGTTATGCCTTTTTATCAGAAAATACTTTTAAAGAAAATATCTTAGATGTCAAGTAGGCAATAATATCATGATTTTTCATATTGTCAGAACATGAAATCAAAATTATAGGACCTTGGATGATCAAATCATGATTTACTCCAGAATGAGTTCCATATTCCTTCTAATATTATTTGATATATTTTTATTGGCAATAATGAAGTTTGTATTTGATACAATTTAGAAAGCCTTACAATATATTTTTCCTCAGTCTTATTCATTCTTTTGAGAGGAGCAAAACAGAACAAAGCTTAAGGTACAGTGTAAAGACATATTTTAGACATATATTATTTATATATAAGCATATATAAATTAGCCATTCATCATTTTTAATTTCTAACCACTAAAGAGAAAGAGACATCCATAGAGCCAACCACTAGATCCAGGGATGGGGCATCCACAACCTCCTTGGGCAACCTGTTCCAGTGTGTCACCACCTTCTGTGTGAAAATCTTCCTCCTAATATCTAACCTAAACCTCCCCTATCTCAGTTTAAGACCATTCCCCCTTGTCCTATCACTATCCACCCTCGTAAACAGCCTCGTAAACAGTTCCCCCTCCTGTTTATATGCTCCCTTCAAGTACTAGAAGGCCGCAATGAGGTCTCCCTGGAACCTTCTCTTCTTCAAGCTAAAAAGTCCCAGTTCCCTCAACCTTTCCTCACAGGAGAAGTGCTCCAGCCCTCTGATCATCTTAGTGGCCCTCCTCTGGACCTGCTCCAAGAGCTCCATGTTTTTCCCGTACTGGGGGCCCCAGGCCTAGGAGCAGTACTGCAGATGGGGCCTCGCAAGAGCCGAGTAGAGGGGGACAATCACCTCCCTCTCCCTGCTGGCCACCCCTTTGTTAATGCAGCCCAGAACACAGTTGGCCTTCTGGGCTGCAAGCGCACACTGCTGGCTCATGTCCAGCTTCTCATCTACCAGGACCCTCAGGTACTTTTCCAGAAGGGCTGCTTTCAAGGAGATCTTCCCCCAGTTTGTATAAATACCTGGGATTGCTTCGACCCAAGTGTAGCACCCTGTACTTGGCCCTATTGAACCTCATCAGGTTTTCATGGGTCCACTTCTCCAGCCTGTCCAGGTCCCTTTGGATGGCTTCCCTTCCTTCCAATGTATTGACCGCACCGCTCAACTTGGTGTCATCTGCAAACTTGCTGAGGGTGCACTCGATGCCATCGTCTGTGTCATTGATGAAGATGCTGAAGAGCACCAATCCCAAGACCGACCCCTGAGGGGCACCACTTGTGACCAGCCTCCACCCTGACACAGAACTATTGATCACAACCCTTTGGCTGCGTCCAGCCAACCAATTCCTAATCCATGTTCCTGTCTTACCTATGGACCAGAGAGGAATAGAAAAGCACCAGTGATAATGCACTGGTTTTGGGGTAGTTTTTCCATAATGTTCAAACTAATCTCAGAACTTCTGTGTCAAAGCTCACAAACTATCTTGGACTTCAGACAATTTGTTATGGTTTTCTGTATTCATCTGGATAAAAAAGAGTGAGAAAAACATTCCAGTATATATTCTTAGGAAAAAAAAAAAAAAGAGAGAGAGAAATACCACAGCATTATTCCTTATTGCTCAATTCCTCACTGCAAACTTGTAAGTTGCTCGAAGATATGATGTATGAAGAAGCATCTACAAGATCTCATTATGTTGCTATAGGTCAAATTAGTTGAATGTGCAGAAGGAGATGAAAAAAATCTGAATATATTTTGACAATTTGAATTTCAGTTAAAAATATTTTCATACAGCTTGGTAACTAGCCCTGGAGTCAATTTGTTTGCAATTAAATTTCTAATGTTGCAAACTGAGTCTATCACAGCAAATAATTTAAGGATACTGAATCTGACCTTCTCTGTTTAATCACTGGTAATTACTTTGTTTAGATGTTTACTATTGCAAATGTGTCTGAGGAGAAATTGATAGCTGTTAGCTTGATAGCACTTTCAAACACCACAATGATTCCTACTCTTATTCATGGGTGGCTTTCCTTGATCGCTATTTTGTGTTTTAGCCTTTTTTTTTATTAGAGCCTATTTCTGTCAGTGAGCATCAGTGATAAATAGCGGATAAGAATAGATGGATGCCACTTGAAATATTTTCTGCTAGATTCCTCACCCAAACTGACCATGCTTCCTCTTGTCAGTAGAGAGAGATGGGCATCTACAGAAAAAAAATCATCACAAAGCATGGCTGAATAAGATGTCAAGTATCAAGCCGTGTGTTCTACTTTTTTATTAATGATCTGCAAATCAATATAAAATTACTCTTGATGAAATCTGTAGGTAATAAGAATTTTCAGGGTGGTAAGCATTGAAGAAACTAGGAAACCATGTCACATAAAACTGGAATCACTTTCTATTTTAGGATATTTTACACAATAAGTATTTTATCTAAATGCATTTGGACATTAGAAAAGGTAGATTATAGCTCATACTATTGGTACAGATGTTGTGTATTAAACTGAAAGAACTAAGAAAGATCCAGGGCTTCTGGCTGGGTCTATGTTAGCAAGTGGGGTGGATAAATAAAAGAGGACCTGTGAAGCAATATAACTGGGGATGTAGAGGATCTGACACCCACACTTCACTTATTCAGTGTGTGTATTGTTTTTGTTTCCCTTCAAACTATCTTAAACTTTGTCTCAAAGACTGAGAGTCTATTTATGCCTAAAAAGCATAAGCTGTTCACCTAGAATTCCTTCTTGTTACTTCCAACTGCTTCCAGTCCGGTTTCATTGGAAAGGAATCCCATTCATGTACTCCATGGCCACACTTGAATGCAAGTAAATGGGGAAAATGTAGTGTATGTCAAAAGTACATGCCTGATCTGAATTAAGACACTAAAGTAAGAAAGAAAGAACCTGATCTAAATTAAGACACTAAAATAAGAACAAAGGAAAAAAAGAAAAAAAAGGAAACAAACAAAAAAAAAAAAAAAGGAACTTATAACTAAATGAATAAGGAGTAGAAAGTAGAAATACGTACTGTATTTTTAGGTCTCAAACTGCAATACTGTATTTAATGCTGGTATAGACATAAAACAAGATACTTAAGAAAATGAATAAATGCAAGCAAATGAAGTAGCTCTTATCATCAGAGCTTAAACTGGGAAAGTTTTGAATACAACAATTGCAATTAACCTAATTACCAAGTGTAACTAACTTTAGTGAAAAAATACTGAATGTTAAATAATAAGTTACTGTAGTCAAGAGATGATATTGCTGCAGCTAGTGCCTAAAAGTTGAAGGTAAATGAATTTAAATTTTACATTAAAAATACTTCTCAAACAATAATTAAGCAGTGAAACAGTTAATATATTAAAGTGGTTGAGAATCTTTTAATAGCTTCCAAATAGGAGATACTATATTTTCCTGTCAGATATTATTTTATCAGCTTTGAGTTATTGGGTTCATTATGAGACCAAATGAGTTAACTTTCATAATGTGATATACATAATATCAAACTAGCTGATGTGATAGTCCACACTCTAAGGACTCTCTGCATTTTATATCTCTCAATACATTTAATTCATTTTGTTTCCTTGAATAATCTTACTATGAGTGATTTGAATATGAAATTATTTACATTTTATACTTTTCTATCTAAATGAGCTTAAAGCTGTTGAGCTCTTAGATACTTCATATATTGTCATATTTCTTATTGTACGCCTTGTCTGCTAAGCAAGCTGCAGCTCTGTGTAACAAGATAAAAATATTTCTTCTTATCCACAAATTAAGAAAAATGTGGAGACAAAAATTCCTAGTGACTGAAAAGTCCAAATAATCAGAGAAATGTGTTAACTTCTGTCTTGTTTCTGAATCACATATAATTTTAGAAAAATAGCTTTTTAATTAAAAATATTTTTTACAACTTTATTTATTCAGATTCTGCAGATTTCCAGCATTATTTTCAAGTTTCTTACTTTGCTTTTTATTGAATTTCCACAGTTTACACTTACCATTAAATCTTTTTCTTCATAATACTTCATCGAGGCTGGTGAAAATTAAATATTCTCATTCTACTATTTATCTAGGCATACTAAAATGAATCACACAGTTTAAAATGAGATAGCTCTTATTAAACATGAAGAGAAATGGATAGTTAAGAAATGCACTTTGAAGTAGAGGAGAATCAGGTTTTGAATTTGTTAGCATTTTAATAGAGTTGAGAAATCTCTGGTATTCATAAAGTCCAGATAATGTCTTTGTTGACTGAGTGAATAGTTCAAAACCATTTAAAACTTGCTTTCCCTCAGGACAGTAAAAGGCTCAACCAAGGGGATTCAAGTAAGGGTGAAGATATCAAAAGAGGACACCTTAAGAGACTTTGAACGAAAAGCAAAGCATTTATCTTCCGTCAAAGCATTATTATTTATAATTTTAAACCTACTATTCAGTGTTCTTCATTTAGGATTCTGTAAGATCTTCATCAGGTAATTGCAATTTTTTGTGTGTGTGGTGTTGAACATATTTGGTCCAAGTGAAAAAAAAAGAAACTTAAAAATGAAAATTAGGAAACCATATAATTAATGCAATTCTGTGCTTTACTGCGTATTTACTCTTCAGTGATTTGTTAGGAGATGACATAAGATGTAATTTGGTGCTTTAGTATTCATTTCCTCTTCACAAATGCTCTCCACAGAAGTCCTGGCTCATATGGTTCATTTTGTAATGTTCTAATCAGGTGGATGAAAATTAAGAAAAAATCAATAGATGTCCAAATGTATCCATATTTAATTAGCCTGATGTAAAATAAATTACAAATATCTCTCCAATAAGGTTTGTAGTTGTTGATCTTTTTATAGTATTAGTGGATACTAAATACTGTCTGTTTTAATGTACTAGATGTCCATTTTTTCTGTTCTCATTTCTGAGATAGTTCTCTAATATATACTGATTATTTTGCCTTATAATTTGGTCCATTTACGAGCAGATTTTCTAGAACACATTCTGCTTTCAGAAAAATATGGTGATTTTTTCTAAACTGAACCAAAATTGATTCACAAGAACTCAATTATCTGAATAAAAGAACAAACAAACAAATGGACAAAAAAGACAGATTATTGTGTCTTCCATCTTATTGTTTGTTAGGATCTTGGCTTCTTGTGACACCAGACAGTGCCTCTTTCTGCCTAGGACTCTCAGCACATATTCACCCCTTGAAGCAGGCATCTAAAGCCTTGTTTTGCTTTGATAAGACTTACACATGGGCAACAATGGGGTTTAGTTTTAAAAATGTTTGTGTAGTTGAAGCAACTACATTCTTTTCCTACAAAAGCTGATTTGCTAAAGAAGTCACAGAATCACAGAACTGTATGGGTTGGAAGAGACCACTAGAGATCATCTAGTCCAATCACTGAGCATGAAAGAAACCTGAGTTCTCCTCTCTGCTTGGGGGGATTCAACATCATACCAGCTGCAACAGTGCCTTGAGTATCAAGCTAAGAGAAAATGAACAGGAGCACATGACTGCTGAAGGCACGTACCTCTACGTCACACCTGTATGCTCCTAGATCTTTTCTCTTTTTGCCTCCTGCAGTATTCACTGGAAAGAACTGTGACCTCATCTCTGTCCCAGGATAATTGCTAACCTGGCAGTATTTCATACTTAACAGAGCTAAAAACATGCTCTCCTACAAAAATATTTGCTTAGATTTATTAATCATAATTATTCACTATTTAAGTAAATGGAATAAGGATCTTATACCTAGGAAGATAGACTAATGTAAGAGATGTAAGAAAAGTAACATTTACAAGAACAGTTTCCTTTTGTGTAAATTGAACAGAGATCACTGTGTTACAGTTTGTATGAGAGCTGCTCCAAAAGTAATTCCTGCAGTTTTATAATGTTGGCCCCCAACATCAGAGGCAGACGGTGGTGGTATGGCAGTAGAAACTGAATCTTCCCACGAATAATCCTTCACATTTTGTTTTCATGAAACAGAAGCAGTACTCAGCAGGTAAAGTGATGTGCACTGCTGTTGGGATAGGAAAGGGGTGACCTTTCTGGATTTCCTGAAACCCGGGCAAACCACCAACTCTGATGCATCATGGCACTGACTGAGCTGAAGGCTCAAACTTCCTGAGTCAAGTGAGAGAGGAACACTGTAACACCAGGCCCAGTACCAGTTGGAAGACCATGGAGCACGTGGTATATTTTGGCAGGACTGTCCTGCACAGCCATTGCATAGCCTGAATGTGGCACCTTCTGACTTCCATCTGCTCGGGCTGTTGAAAGATGGACACTTTCCTAGCAATGATACTTCTCACAGCTGCTGTGAAACAGTAGTTACCTATGTTGGTGCAGCTTTTTACATGCCTGACTTGCAGGCTCTTGTTCATCACTACTAAAAATGCACAGCTAATGTTGGTGACTATGTAAACAATGCCTTGTAGCTGAGAATTTGCACTATCAAATAGTGTTATCAAGCTGTTCATATTTACTGTAGTTTCTACGGAAATAAATCAGAGACATTTCATTTGATAAGACCTATGAACTAGAAAAATTAAAAAAAAAAAGTATTTTAGAAAGGCATGGCCGGATGTCATCTCATGGAGTTGAAATGACCACTGCTCTTAACCACCTGTATGAGTAAATAAGGAACAAAAAGGTCATCCACATCCAGCCAGCTGAGAAAGTCTCCAAGAATATCCTTCATTCTAAGAGGAGGCACTAAGACTGTGCTGGGCAGTGGAGTGTGGGGAAAGTAGATATGAGAACTCTAAGGAGAGCCTAAAGCAGCTTAGGAACTCTCCTAACTGAGACTTAAATCTAATTTAAGCTATGCCTTAATTCCTTAGCCCAAAGGAATTTGTTCAGGATGAAGCAGTTCGAAGTTTTATGGTTCATACCCTCCTTGTCTGAGTAAAAAGAATGCAGTATGTGCTTTAGGTAAGCTCATTTCTGTGTGTGTGATTGAGATTAAGAAGTCCTTGCTTGCCCATGGGCGCAAGAAATATGCTGTGGGTAGCATCACTGTTTCATGCCAGTGGTCAGCAGAAACTTCTGGTATCTATTGGAAGGCATTGTAGACAACAAGGAACCCTTGAGCTATACACTGAAGACTGGTGTCATGGATAGATTCTGTAAATTTCTGTGCAGGAATGGCTGGGTGGAATGTTGTGATTTCTCCTTCACCACAGTCAGACTGGATAATCAAAGTGATCCTTTCTGCTCCACTAAGTATTCAGCCTTTTAGCTGCCTTTACAAGGAAAAATGTCAGGAATTTATTTTCCACCTGATTTCCCAGATGAAAAATAAAGCAGTTTACTGACATTTTTTAATGTCTGCAAATAGATAATGTGTTATAAAAATTGATGAGGCAGTGAAGGACTTATTCCACATATTGAACAATTCATACAGATGGTCAAGGATTAAAAAATGGAGAAGAAAATTTTTCTTAAATTAGATGGTAAGGAGTAAATGGTAAAGAAAGTTTAAGTATTTTTATTTAACTCTTTGAGAGCATATTGAATTATTTATTAAAAATAATAAGAAAAGCAAAAGCAAAGGCAAATTCACTGCAGTTTTCAGAACACACCACTGGAATTTGTACTGCATTTGTACAAAACATATTGTTCTGCTCTATCAGATTCTCCAAGGAGAGTGGGGAAAGGACAGTGATACAGAAGATAAGTACCAGCCTTGGCCAATGCAACTGCCACTTTCACCTTCATGCTTTAATTCACGTGGTGGAGAACATTTATGGCACTTCACATGTTCCTCCCCTTGCTGTTTATTCAACCACTTTGCAAGTGAATTCACTACCCAAAACTGAAAATCTAGATACAGACTGATGATGTCCTGTTTTAGAATCAGATTCTTTCAATGACTCTCTATCTCCAGATGCCAGTTAAATAAAAACAGTGCATGTCTTTCTGACACCTAGAAAATCAGCATCATAACTGGTCTGGGTCTGCTGTTAACAGGCTCCGAGAGATGCAATAAACTTGAATCTGTTCTGTCAAGGCAGAAATAAGCTGTGCCTGGGAAGCTAACCTGTGATTATTAGAAACTCTGGTTTTCAAAACAAATAGCAACCTGGCATTTTGGAAGTGTTTTTTGGGGATCAGATTTTCATATCTTCTCTTTTTCACTTTATTGGAGAAAAAAATAGTAATCCCATAACCATATATCAGACAAGTAGGTACTGTCAGAGGTAGAACACCCAAATTTTGAAAAACTTGCTAACTTTGAGGAGTTAGATAACCTCTGTTGATTGACCACACAGTAATCCCTGAAAAACTATTTTCTGTAATTTCTGTGTCTTTTAAACATACATTTTGCACAGTATTCTGATTGTGCTATAAGTGCATATACAATCCAGTGTGTATGTTTCTCTGCAGTTCCTTAGACTGTTTTCCCTTGGTGCCTTCAGTCTGTCAATATTGAGTTTTCTCCCAGTATATTTTCAAGAATCTCTGCCTCTGTGTTTTAATACACGTATCCATTGCTGGCAATTAATACAGAATGTTGCTATGACAATTTCAGAGTGAGTCTATTGTATGATGCAATGATTCAGTAATGTAACAGCAGAATGTCAATTTAAAATCCATTCTTGTTTCCCAGTTTCCTTTTATCAACATAAAAAATAACCTGCCCCCAAGATGAAGTCATTTGAAAATAATTTTAATAGATTTTTTTCAATACAAACAATTAAGAAAATTATTTTTAACTGGTACTTTTATAATGACCATTTTTAAGGGCCAAGCCTAGGAGAGGAGAAAAATGTTCTGATATTTTTAAAGCAGAGGCTTCCAAGTTTGTAAGTATCATCAAAACTTAAATCCAAATTATTGACAGAAAATTACATCCCTGTTTGAACATTAACAGGATCAGAGAGGTGGATT
Source organism: Tragopan temminckii (assembly GCA_028571105.1). Taxonomy (NCBI): domain Eukaryota; kingdom Metazoa; phylum Chordata; class Aves; order Galliformes; family Phasianidae; genus Tragopan; species Tragopan temminckii. The sequence goes on from JAOWBP010052057.1 coordinate 9,133, forward strand.
TAGTTAGATTTGTTTTGTCAGAAATCGAAAGGCTGCATTAGGCTATTATACCCTCAGGTACTTTTCAAGAGAAATTCACTAGGAAGAAATACATTAATTGATGAATTGTAGTGGTTAATTCAGACAGTAAGTAAGTAGAGAAATGACCCAGCATTGCTTCTAGAGTGAATTATCTCTATTGTCGATTAAAATTAAGAAGGCACATTCAGAAGAAGCCTCATTCAAAATGGAGTAGAGGCTTATAAAGATCAGAACTGATCTGCTGTCAGTTTATTCAATTTTGTATGCAAAACATTTAGATAAAAGTTACTTTGGAATGACCTGGTCCTTTCTGTTGAGCTACAGATATGAATATCTTTCTCCATCACCGTTTTCTTGGCTGTCTTTAACTTCTCATGTTTAGAGGGAAAATCAGAATACAGCTCCTGCGCAAAAACAAAATGATCTCTGCATTAACTGCCCAACTAGACTCAGTGACACAGCATACTTCCCCTAGCATATGTTCAGCCCATGTCTCAGCCACGTTCTTTCATCACATTTTCAGGATCAGATGTAATTTCTCTTTCTCTTTGAATATATGTGTGAATGTGAGCTTAAAAGCATTGTCCCACAGATGTCGTTGTTATATTTATTTATTTATTTTTCTGATAAACAACATAATTCAGATTTAAAGGTCCTCACTTGAGAATGCAACACTTTCCTACAGACAGGAGCATTGCTATGACTGAGGAATGAGCAGCCCCACAGCCACAGGAACCAGGATCCCACCTTGAATAAAGGTATTTTTCTGTTTTATAATGTGTTACTCCAGTCTAGATCTTGATCAAATGTCAGCTAAGAACTATCTGGATCATCTGTCAGCAATAACTTCTCATTCTTTAAAATGCTTAAATAGCACTGGATTCCCCTCCATAGCAATGACTTGTCCGGCTGAGGAGCATAGAGATGCCGAACTTTATGGTGTGTGGCTGTATTTGGTCCAAGACAGACTTTATTAGTATCAGAGTTTCACTTTACAAAGTACAGACTTAATGAGAACTTTATTTTTTAATGTAAAATAATGAATGGTGTTATGACTAGTTGAACAGAAATACCTGCATATGTGCTATGAAAACTGATTCAGAGAGTGATGCACCAACGCAGAGTGAACCCATCTTGAAAAGTATTCCAGGACAGAATGTCAATAACTGCCATGAGTGTTTTTGCTTGTTATTTTTTTTTCTGGACTTTCTCCAATTTTCTCAAATAATTAATCATGAATATTTAAGAAACATTTGGAAGACACTAAAGGAACTGCCTTGAGAAGAACAACAAAACTAGAAATATTGCACATACTTTCTAAAATGCTCTGTACTTTCCCCAACATTCTTCATGTAGCTACTGACCAGGCACATTATTGCTATGGTAACCCCCACAATGAACTTTAATCCACTGAGTGATAGAGGAGCATTTGACTTTCTCCTTTGTAAATGAAAACTGAAATGTAGAGAGTATATCCTTGTAAAATAACATTTCTTCCCCATTCTCTTCTATGTTTTACTTCTTGTCCATGATGCACTGCGATCTCATCACATACAGGTTCTGTCTTGGATTAAGTTTATACTTCAGTATAAAGCAGCTTCTCTCTAAAGCAATATGACTTATACTTGGACAGATCACTCCAGTGACTGTTTCCAATTGTCATCATGGACATGGTTTGGCTTTCTTTATCCTCTGCAGTCCTCTAGTATTATCCCTACTAGCTTTTTCCTCAAACATCTTATGTCCATGTCCAAGTCACGCCACACAGATCCTGAGAATCACACTGTACAAAAAGCACTTCAAATACTTTGAAGCAAAAATATCCAAACACAAAATTTGTCATAAAAGTACCAAGGTCAAGGGCTGCAGACCAGATGCTGTCATGCTGTCTGGCCAAGCTATTTTAGGGAGGATCCATTCACTGCAGTGTAGGCAAGAGCCATTCTGCACTGCCTGAGCTGTTGTCCAGGGATAGATGGCTGTAGCTTCATGAAGTAGTATCTTGATACCAAGAGTGCGGTTTGCAGCTGACATCATTTTTGCCCAACAGTGTCTGTTCTGTAGCCCTAAATCCACTTGGACCAGATAAGCATTCCCGTTCCTAAATTCCTTTAATCCTCTATGCCTTAATCTCCTTAATCCCTTATGCCTGAATTCCCACTAATGCAACAACCTGGCACCTGATGGCTACTTTCACTCTATAAGCAGTGCTGAATACATACTTCCCAGCTTGTCAACTGCTGGTAAAAGTCAAGGGGTAATGTGAATACTGCTCCTGATTTTGCATCCTATGAGTCAGTCGAGAAGGAAGTGAGAGATTTCTGCTATCAGAGTGAAAGCAGGCATGAGCACAGCCCTGCCGATCAGACAGCATTCTGGGGACACAAGAGGCTCTTGGCTGTTTACTGTAAGAGAAATAAAGTGTCTGGAGAGCAGGACTCCCCTTCCACATCTCCATCCATGCTTCCTTGTGCAGTCTTTTACAAATGTCCCTTGGCTTCACTGTGCCACGACTTTCAGCAGAGGGAATATTTTCAATTTCCATTGTCTAAGGTCATTTCTAGTGAAGGTTAATGGGTTTTCTGAGACTCAGTTTGTGCACTGTATGACCTCACTTTCTCCTATTTTTCAGGAAATTGTTCTCTGCCAGAAGACACATTTATTGAGAGAGATGGGGAAAACAACTGCACTTAAAAGCTTCCTTATCTGCCATAATAACAGTCTCATGCAACACGTGCTCTTATATCTTTTCATTTTGCACATGGCTCATCATCCTCTCTTAAGTGATGTGAGGCACATGCATGAGCATCAGTAGTGGATGCCCTCAAGGGATAACTTAGATATTAAAAATGTTTTATTATTTGGAGCTTTATTTTACCACATAAAGATGACCAGATGGGAAAAAAAGCCTTGCAGAGAAGGACTTGGGTGTACTGGTAGATTCATTGAACAAGAGGCAGAAGTGTGCCCTTATTGAAGAAAAGGACAACAGCCTCCCGAGTTGCATTAAAAAGAGATTTGCTAGTATATCATCTTTCCCCTCTACTCAGCACTGGAGAGACCACACTTGTAGCACTGTTCTCGACTCCAAATTACATGAGAAATATGAATATGGAGGCAAGTCAAGAGAACAGCCATGGAGATGATGATGGGACAGCAGCAGCTGTCCTACAAGGAAAGGCTGAGAGAGCTGGGACTGTTTAGCCCGGGGAAGAGAAGATTTAGGGGGGAGTTTTACTAATGAAAATAAATACCTGAAGGTGGTAATCAGTGATAGGATTCAAAGAAATGGCATCAAATTGTATCAGGGGAAGTTCAGATGGGGTACTAGGAAAAGTTTATTTACTGAGAAAGTGATTGGGCTCTGGAACAGGCTCCAAACCTGACATAACTCCAAGCCCCTCAGAGTTCAAGGAGTGTTTGAACTATGCTCTCAGAGATATGGTTTGAATTCTGCATGGTCCTGTGTGGAGCCAGGAGTAGGACTCCATGATCCTTGTGGAACCCTTTCATCTCAGGATTCTATTATGATAATACCTCTCTCCAGTATGTGATCTTGGCATATCTTTAAAAAAATAGAACTGATAATACATTCTGGTACTCATTATATTGAATAGGCAGAACAGTTTCAATCCTGATGCCTATGACAGAAAAGTGAAGCTCAAAAAGAGAATGATCCTTCTGGAACGATCCTGATTCTTTGACTGTGCAGGTGACTGAACACTGGCACAGGTTGCCCAAAGAATATGTGGAGTTTGCCTACTTGGAGATATTCAAAACTTGGCTGAACATGATCCTGGACAACCTTTTCTAGGTGTCCCTGATCGAGAAGGTGGGTTGAAACAGATAATCACCAGATAATCTTCAGAGGTCCCTGCCAACATCAACCACTCAAATGTTCTGTGGAATTCAAGTATCTGAAGCTATGAAATCTAGTCTCATATAAATGAGGCTTCAGAAGTCCCTTTTGGTAAGAAGAAAACTTGGATTTCGGTTGTAGTCATTCCCTTTATCTTTTTAGTGATGGTGAGGTTAAGTGTTTAGCATGTCATGACTCTCTCCTGGTTACTTATAAGTAGAAGTTTCTTTTTTCACCCAGGCAAAATAGTGCCATTGTATGATGTGAGAGTAGGGTCACTACTGCATGGTGCCTTCTGCTGAGAAATTCACACTGTTTGAGACCGTCTCTGAGCCAAGTCTGGTGTATAAATATATATATCATATTACTGCCAGAACAGACACATGTTCTTTACTACTCTGTTTTTCTCTGCTGAGTAAGAAACCACATAGTCTGACCACAGTAATAATTAAAAGTATTTTGAAATGAATTTCCTCTCATGTAGCAAAGTCCACATTTCCCATTCAGTGTGAAATGAATCTCCCTATGAAGTTTCAAAATAAAGAACCTATATTTGAGCAGAGGAGGTGGAGTGGGAGGTACTGATCTCTCTGGTAATGGATGACAAGATGCGGAGGAATAGCACAAAGCTGCACCAGAGGAGGTTCAATCTGGACATTAGGAAAATTTTCTTTACTGTGATGGTGGTCAAACACTGGAATGGGCTTTCTAGAGAGGTGGTTGATGCCCCATGTCTGTCAGTGTTCGAAAAATATTTGAACAATACTCCCACTAATGTGCTTTAGCTTTTGGTTAGCCCTGAAATGGTCAGGTAGTTGGACATAATGATCTTTGAGGGTTCCTTTCAATTATTCTCTCCTCTCCTCTCCTCTCCTCTCCTCTCCTCTCCTCTCCTCTCCTCTCCTCTCCTCTCCTCTCCTCTCCT
>JAOWBP010052058.1:0-13937 GCA_028571105.1 Tragopan temminckii
GAGGAGGAAGGTTTCCCTGTCTCCTACTATCTAGTGTGATTTGACTTGAGATTAGGAGTGGAGGGAACCCAGAATGAATGGAATAGCATTACTGCCACTTTCTTAACTTTGTCAATCCTATAATGCAAAGCATCATTCTAACATGGTTATCTGAAAGTCAGCAATATTTCTGCTTATCATCTAGTTTTAAAGGTAAATTTTACAAGTAGCTTTTGGCCAGTTATGGAGGCACAACTGTTACTAGAACTCAGAATCAGAAATTCAAAGTACACAAACAGAATCCATCAGTATTCATTCATTCTGTGAAATGTGAGCACCATCTCCTACCTTCCTTCCTGCAAGCTAATCCTTCTATATGATCCATTTTATTTATTTGAAATACTTTAATTTCACAAGTAAATTCAGAATTTAATTTATGAGACGTATGCTTTGCTTATTCCAAGTTCTTCGCAGTTAAACAAGGACAATGTTTCTTGTAAGTTAGATTTCATTATTTAGAGCAAAGCCAGTAGAGTACTTAATCTATTGTTCACTGCTTTGGAACGTGAATAATTAAATACCCTCATTAAGCACCAGCTCATTTTTATTTTGGAAGAGTAACTACATTAATGTGATGTCCTGTCCTCCTTCAAGAAATGAAGCTTTACCTCATCCAGTTTCAGAGAAAGCCAGCTATTTTGCACACTGGGTAGTGCTGCTGTGCAGCCTTTGCTGCAAGAATATAACCTTCTTTTCTGCACCCACCAGCTTGGCTTCACTGAGGCATATACAAACAGCACTTTTTATACAGGATTCCCAAGGCAGTTGATAGACACGTCTGGAGATGTTTCTTTAGATGATTTTACCCTGGAATTGTGATTAGGTGTACTCAACAAAATGAAATACCAAAGCACACTGCTGTACTGAAACACAGAACTGTAACAGGGCTACACTGCCAAACTCTCCAAGTTCATATATATGCACTCTGTAACTTACAATGGACTTCTGATTACATTGCTTGGCTTCTGAAAACTCTTTCTGAACAATAGGCAACCACTTCATGGGATTTTAATGAGAAATTCTCACAGCTGTATTTCTGTATATACAGAATAGATTATAACTATTAATCACTCTGAAGAAAAAGCACATTGAGATTGTAATTAAAGCAGTGACACCCATTACTGTGGCTGTCATGCTGATTTCAGTATCTTCATGATATAATCCATTAAAAATTGTAACTATAATTTTCAAATATGGACAAAACCATTGCATAACAAATTGCTACTCGTTTTAAATTAACAAAATATGTTATTAGGTTTCTTTCTTTTTGTTTTTGTTGTCATTTTTAAAATGTTATTGAGGCTATAAATCTCAACAGTTTGTTACTAAACATACTCCTCCCCTTCCTCCTACATGATTAGAAGCAGTTATTTCGAAATTATTTTTCCTATTCAGTCTTTATAAGTATCACCAAATGCCACAGGTAATACTGTTGCAAGTCATTAATCCCAAGACTATAATTAATTTCTAGAAACAGTTATCAAAATACTGTTGTTTCCGTGTAGTGATCACACTGTTTCTTCTTCATTCAGTGCCAGGCTGGATGTGGCTCTGGGCAGCCTGGTCTGGTGGCTGGTGACCCTGCACACAGCAGGGGGTTGAAACCAGATGATCATTGTGGTCCTTTTCAACCCAGGCCATCCTATGATTCTATTAATTTTTCAATAGTTTGAGGAAAAATTATATCTGCCACATAAGCAGTGGTAATTCATTTTGATATGAGACTATCTATCAGCATTAAGAATTATTCTTTAATCATAAACCTAAAGCATCTATAGAAAAAGCAACAGATTAGGATCACCTAGATGTAGTATGAATTTAAACTCCACAGGTCCTACACAAGAACACTGTAAAGGGTGGGATGAAATTTAGCTCTAGTTGCTAGCACCTTCATTTAGGTATTTACATATTTACTTGGTATCAAAGCTTCCACTAAAGACAACATCATTATAAGAGTGATTCAGCTGGCCAACTATACTGTACCACAAACAGTCAAAGAATGAAAGATGAAAAAGCAGAATTAAATGAATTATTTTTATTGAGTTATTTTGTTTTCCACACTCAGTACTGGTTTCCTCCTCCGCCTCAGACAGGAGTGACCTTGGCTACTCCCACGGTACAGCTCTACCAGTGAACTCAAGCACAGCTGGGTCAGTTCCCAGACACCATAATGCAAGTGTCTGTGCTAGACAATGGTTAGAACAGTCTGTGGAATGAGCCTGGCCTATTCCAGCTAGCACTTTCCCCAGTAGTTCCCAGCACAGTCCAGCAGCCAGAAGAACCCTGAGCTTGTGCCCAATACAATATTTGTATGCAGTCACCCTCTTTTGGAGGCTGAGATGAACAGACCGTTTCACACTGCTTGGCTTCAGCATGCAGGAACATTCCCAAGCACATCTGATTTACAAACATCAACACAGCCTCTGCAGTTTGTCTTTGGCTCTTGGGTAAAAATAAGGGAATTAATTTGGGGTGAAGGGCTTCTAACAACTATTATTGCAGATGCAGAGTTTCACTGGAAACACAGTACAGAAAGAAATATGTATATTTAAATCAAGACCCATCTAGAACATAAAACATTTGGGAATCACACTTCCCCATAAGAAGAGAAAATGTCATGTGGTAAAACTCAATAAAATACTACAGCATCAAAATGAGCTACCCAAAACCAACTGCTTCAAGGTAGTGACAGCCTGATCTCTTCTACCTGCTTCACGAGAAGCAAAATGCTAAAGGAATTGCTTAAGAATAATCTTAGTAATTTTAGATTGACTGATAAATAGTTCTCACTAAAAATCTTATTTTTTTTCTACTGAGTTCATAGACAATATGCCCTTTGAGCTAAAGTGCAGCAGAAACAAAGGCTGAGAACAGTGTGCTGTATCTCAAAACACTTGTTGTAAAGTGCAACCCAGTTTTGGCACCAGTATGAACAAGGAATTTATTTAAATAGTTATTCAGAAATCCCCATTCTTGTCGAGCCAAGTTGGGATCTTAGCACATACGTGAAACGAACAGTGCTCCCCTAATTCAGTATGCACTGGGTTCAAAGAGGAAATAGATGTCAGCAGCAGAAACTGCAGGGTATGAAGTAAAGCACTGAACACAGCGTGGTGAAACAAAGGACCTGACAATCAGCTAAATGTCTGGAAGCATCCAGAAGGAGCAGCTGATTTGGATCAAAATAACGTCTAGAAACAACACTTACATTCTCAAATGCTAACAGATTTCATTTCAACATCCGCTTTGACAGCTGTCTATTAGCTTCTTGTAAAATATCAGTAATGATTCAACATTGTTAACTAACTAAAGTGCCCCCTCCCACCCCCGTATCTTCATAGCAGAACTGTGAAAGACTTTCTACTTTGACAAAACAACCCATTGACAGCAGAGCTCCTAACTGGTGGTGTTTTCAATGAAGCCTAATGCCTCAAGTGAAACCAGCACTTTTGTGTTAATTTCAATGCTCCTTTATAGAGTAAGTCTATATTCGTGATAAGTTACAGAATGAAATTTGTTCATAAATAAAACCATTTTCAGAAAAAGTACTCTCTGGCACTTTCTAACAAAAAGACATTTCTGTACACCTACTCTCTCTGTGTCAGTATGCTTCTCATTCAGTCACATGCAGAGATAGAATGCCAATGTTCTTGGCACATTTCAACTACATTTAAAATTCTGTTTCTCTTCTCATTTGCTGCTTTTTTCTTCTGTAGTAGAACAGACATTAAGAGGCTTGTGATTCCACACCATTCTGCTCTTGTTTTTCCAGCAAGAAGCGATAAAGCTGTCTATGTTCCTTTACATCTCCCAACTGTGCACAACAGCCCAGCATTATGAATACAGAAATGGAGACAAAACAGAAGAGAAACATACTGGGTCACACACGGTGACCTGTAATGTGAGGTTCTAACATAAGAAATGAAAGTCGAGTCATGCAAGCATTATCACTGCAGACAGCATTCAAAGGCTTCTTCTCCCCAGTCACAGATGAGCCCAGCTGGAAGTCAGGACTGCCCTGCAGCAATACTGCCAAGTATGCAGGCTGAGTTCCCCTTCATGAACACCAGAAACAGCAAGAAAATTGAAGTCTGTGGTATTTATTATGAACGAAGACAGACTCTTTTACCACATTAACTGGTATATTATGTCAGTTCAGAGCTGGAAATCCCTCTATCAGTCTTGGTGTGACATGCTGATGTTCTGGTCAACACTGGCACAATTTGTCCATCACGAAGCAGCTACAATTTACTGCAAATAGCGAGGCTCAATGCAGTTTTATCATTTTTCAGTTTAGAAGGAATCTTTTAGAAGGAACTAATCTTTCAGTTTAGTACAGGATACTTTGATTCAAGAACAAGGAAAGAGTCAACTTCAACAAAGCTGAAGGAAGGGAAGCCCCCCAGAGAGACCTGGATAGGCTTGAAATGTGGACCCGTGTGATTCAAGTGGGGTTTAGCAAAGCTAAGTGCACAGTGCTGCACTTGGGTCCAGGCAATCTCAGATATGTGTATGGACTGGGAAAAGAACTCACTGAGAGCAGCCCTGTGAAGGACTTAAAGGTGCTAGTAGAGGAAAAGCTGAATATGAGCAGTAGTGTGTGCTTACAGCCCAGAAGGCCATCAGTATCCTGGGCTGCATCAACTGAGGGGTAGCAGCAGGGTGAGGGAGGGGGATTGACCCCCTCTGCCTTTGTGAGGTCCCATCTGGAGTACTGCATCCCAGGTCTGGGGCCTCTAGCACAAGAAGGATGCAGAGCTGTTGGAAGTGGGTGCAGAGGAGGGCCATGAAGATGCTCAGAGGGCTGGAGCACCTCTCCTATGAAGAAAGGCTGAGGGAATGAGGCTTGTTCAGCCTGGAGAAGACAAGACTTTGAGGAGACTTCAGTATGGCCTTCCAGTACATGAGGGGAGCTTATAAACAGGAAGGAAATTGACTTCTCACACTGTCTGATACCAATAGGACAAGGAAGAATGGTTTTAAAGTAAAATAGGGGAGATTTAGATTAGATGGTAGGAAAAAATTCTTTACTCGGAGTGTGGTGAGGTCCTGGCACTGCTGCCCAGAGAGCTGTGGGTGCCCCATCCCTGAAGATGCTCAAGGCCAGGCTGGATGAGGCCCTGGGTAGCCTGAGCTGGTGGGGGTAACCAGCCCAGTGGTTAAAACTCGATGATCACTAAGGTCCCTTTCAAACCAAGTCATTCTGTGATTCAAATGCTTACACACACTTTCATTTTCTCTCTGGCCTTCAGAAGCTCCTTCCACCAAAGCATTTTAAACTGAGAAAAAAAAATGAACGATTACTCAAAACCCTAGAACACCTACATATGGCTATTTGGAAAGTTCTCAGGAGCTTCCATGGTTATGTATTTTGCTGCCTATATTTCACACATATTAGCAAAGCTAAACTAGGTCTCCAAGTAACTGAAAAACCCTAAGTTGTACCTTGTGCACATAACAGCTTCATTGGCATCACGAATACACTTAGCATATGGTTGTCTGCTTTCTGACAATGTTTATCTAAATACATATGCATGCCAGTTTTAAATGTAACATTTGCAATAAACAAGTGTCTTAGCACTGAGAAGACTGGGAAAGTCAGCCTCCCCAGAGAAGGGAGCTACAGCAAACAGATTTGTGAAATCCACTTCTAGAGACCCTACTGCCAAGTCTGAATGGTCTTAAAACATCTTTTCTCAGAATGAACGTGATTAGTAGCTACATAACTGAAAACTTAAAGGAATATGTTTAATTTCTGTATTTTGTTATTACAGGAAAAAACAGACTGCAGTGAAGTCCACTGATACACCAAGGTCCCATTTATTTTTTTTTCCCTATCCTTGCAGAACTTCCCAAATACAACAGCAGTTAAATTGCTGGGGCTAAACAAGAATTGAAAGCCAATTCCAACTCATGAAAGAATGTTCTTTCAATTCCTCTAAAATCTTGCCTGTTTCTATGGAATACAAATATTATTAAAAAAAAGAACAAAAAGCACACTAACATGCCATTAAGCTTTTGAAAATAGCACCACATAAGAGACCTTTTGCATGAAAACCTCACAGAGTTATTTAATACACTCTAATTTCACGCTCTTGGTTGCGGCTGGACTTGATGATCTTTAAGGTCTTCTCCAACCTGAGCAATTCTATGATTCTATGATTCTAAATAGTATTTTCCTGTAAATATAAACCTCAATGTGGTTGAGCTGTTATAGTTTCACACATAGTATTTGGATTCCACGACTTCGTTTATTAATATCTGGATATTGTTCATTGATCTTTTCTTATAGAGGCAGCCAGAAGTGCAAATTAACTTTTACACATACCTGTAAGACACAAATATGCAGCTAAATACCGCTTTTCAAGGCCATCTTTATAGGTCCGAATCGCACCATAGACTGGAGGTAGAATGAAAATCAGGTTACTCACTGTGTTCCCTGTAGAACAGAAGCAAAAGCAGAGATTTAGCATTGGGTACTCCACACTGTCAATATACAAAGCTGCTTCAACAGCTGTCACCCAGGAAGCTGCATCTTTTTGAAACTGTTTTCTGCTCAAACATAACATACACAGTTAAATTCTGGCGCAGCACAGTTAACCATTTGAAGACTGTTTTCACTCTTTTTTTTTTCCACTTTCCATAGTGATAGAATACTACATCAACTGAAAAGCTCGGCTTAGATAACGATAGGGTTCCTTGATTGTGTGGAACACGAATTCAAACCCAAGTCCTTCAGGAGATAAAATCCCCAAATAGCTCAAGCTAGGTATTCTAAGAGCTGTTTGTTTTCTCTTCTGCCCTCACAGTTCTCCCCACTACGCTCCTTTCTGATACCTTAAGGTCACTGAGTGACTCCTAAATTAACAAGTTAACAATTCCTAAATTAACAAGTTCAATCTCTACTATTTGTGTATAATCACTGCATCACAAAACACAAGATCAAAGATTGCAAGAGGGTTCGATAAGGAACAGCAAAGAGTTAAGAGTAAGAGGTATGAATAAGAATAGCAAAAAAGTTAGAAGCTGCTAACGATCAGCATGACAGGCAACTGTCAAAGCTTATCAAAAGCTGGAGCTTCAGCAAGACGTTGCTGCTCTCCATCCCTCCTGCTGAAGCTGGGATGCAACACAAAGGAATGACGCATGTGCTGCAGAGATCAGAGACAGCACGAACAAGCACAGAGCACAGCTCTCATACCAGGGGGCAGGACAGCCTTTCCAGCACGGGGAAGATGAAGAAACCTTCCCTCTACTTTTCTTTCTTATGACTACTTAGCCATCCTCATTTAGACATGTTTTCAATCTGTCCTGGCCATTGGAAATGTGCAACGAAATGGTGAGAAGTACAAGTGAAGCAAAAGGAAATAGCACATTTCTCAGCAGAAAGGATTCAGATTTTGAGCCCAACCACAAATCAAAGTTTTAAGGAGAAAGGTTTTGCAATGGGAATGAAATGACATGCAACTTAGGCAAGAGCAGATAGATAAGAAAGCAGAACCTTGCTCACATAAATTAAGCTGCAAAATTTCACATGCCATCAGTTAAATGCAGATAGCCAAAATGTAAAATCTGATCTCCAAAGATCACAATAACAACAACAAGCACAATGTATGAAGATAACGAGAGGCCAGGAATCAAAACAGCTCCGCAAATACACACAAGCTTGAACCAATATAACAGGCCTTTTGGATGCCTTGTATCCCAGGGGAATCATTAACCTATCAGCACGTTCCTACAGTGATGCAGGAGACCAGGTTTGGAAGAAACCCGCTGAAAATGCAGCATTGTGTGGTACACCACCATCACTATTACCCATAAATCAGGCAGAGATGTCATCTAACCTCAAAAAGCAGAGCAAAGGCTACATAGCCTGAATAGCAAATCTCCTGCTTTCCGAAGGAGCTGTCAAATACATCCATCTAACAGAGATGTTGTTAGAATTTATGTAAATATCACTGTTAAAGGTCACTTTATTATGAAATTGTCAAAAACCTGGCAAAAATTCAAATATGAAAGTGCTGAATAAAAGAAATATCACGTTGTTTATCCATAGATGGGAAGGCACGTGACCTTCAAAGCCATCTGCAGTAGGATAACAAACTGCTAATGGATACAGGAAGACAGAAAAGAGATTCTTCCGTCAGAAAACAAAGGCTCCAACACTTCCTGTAAAGTTATAATCATGTTAAATTACTGAAAATTTATGAGCATTTAATTTAAGACCATCCTGCTGGAATAGGAAATGCTGTAGACCTAATGTAGCTGCAAATTCATGACACTCCTCCTGGGCAGTTTTTGGCCCATATTATTCAGAACGTTTATAGCATGGATTAAGCAAGCCTATTTGGGAAACATTTACTGAAAATTGTGCTGTTTTGTTTTTAAATAAAGGGAATAGAAGCAGGGGAGCAGTGGAGTTCTGTAGCATGCTGCTGGCAAAATTACTTATTTCAGGAACCAAACAAGGCATTTATTCAACATACTGTCCCCAGGAGTGTGGATTTCATAAAAGTTGTGTTCATTTTTTCAGGATTATCCTCATATAGAATAGCTCACCAATTCATTAAAAATGATTTTTACTAATTCCCTCAAAAATGGCAGTGGGATATGCACAGAAATTAGCAAACAATCCCAAAAAAGAAAAAGATGACAAGTAATTGCAGCCCCATTGCTCTGAAGGTAATTAACAAAGGACTGACTGAAACAAGTTTTAAAGGAAACAGATACTGAAGTTGAAAATGGGAAAGTTAAACTGTAAATATATACATAAAACCAGGCTCCACAAACACAGCATGGGAAATGCCATGGATAAAAGGGAGCTCTTTGAAATAAAGGATAAGACTGACATATGAATAAATAGGTATAAACTAACCTTAAATAAATGCATCCTACAAGGTAGAAAATATCTTTCAAATGAGGAGGAATCATTTATGTATTATTTCCCAATAGTAATGGGCTGTCTGCTGCTGTAGGGTAAAGCTCAGTCAGCTCCAGTTATGCGATATAGTGGCCTACGACCATGGAGATTATACTTGGTACCAGGTCAAGTAGGAGTTTAACTTCTAACCATGTTAATTGGCAGATTGGATGACCAACCTTACCAAATTTCTTAAGTGTTTTCAAGACTACTATAGCACAAAGCATTGTTTCAGAGAATGATTTTATTCTTTGGGAGAACACCATACTGTACCAAAACAAAATCAGATCATCATTTCAACAAGCCTTTGTCTCCAGGAAGGACAGTTCTATCTGTGTTTCACCACAGCTGCACTCTATTATACAAACAGCAGCAAAACTGACTGGTCTTTTTTTCCCCCCTATGCATGTATAGTCATCTTTGGACCTTTAAAAAAATACTTATGGTATCATAAATGCATGAAGATTTGTACAGAGACTGAAATTACATGGTTTATGGTTTACACCAAAATTACAAACAAAACTTCAAGAGAAAATAGCATTTACAGACAAACATGGGCACAATATACTGTTATCTGAAGAGCTTGGCATAGCTAAGGTATACAAACCTGAAGGACCCTACTTTCATAAGCTTTCAGTTTTCCCCAAGATGTAGTCACTTCTACGTTAGAAAGTTATTTCTACAATAAATGTGGATGAGAAGTTACAAGGATAAACCATGTGAAGTTGCAAATATGTCAAGCATGGTCAGAAAAATTACTTTGCCGGATGCAGGAACGTAGCACAAAGAGAGAATATAGGAATGTTTTCATTGAAGGAAGAGAAGTGGTATTTAAAAAGAAGCCAAAATTATCATCTGCTTTTGGCAAGGTGATCTACATGGTTTACAGTGTTAAGAGATCCTTTCTCCTGTGTTTGTACACAGAATAAGTTAAGATTTACCAACTGTAAGGACCTTCTCAAATGTTAAGACATTCTCCTTCCTGCTCTCCATCTGGCTGTCTCACACTCAAAGGAAGACTTTTGAATTCAATATGGTTTCTGCAAGACTTAAACCAACAACAAAAATTACTATTACTTTCAGATAGTGAAGAACAACATGATTTTTTTTCAGCTTAAGATGTCAACTAGATATTAAAAGCTTATAAGAATCATGATATTCATTACAGGCTTTCAACCTACCCTTAAAATCAACAGCAGCTCACTGTGAAACACAAGAAAGGAAAGTGGCTGCTATGTTCTCAAATATATTCACCTAAGCTCCTATAAAGTCAATGTGTCTTGTGTGATAAGAAAACAAACAAGATTTTGAGGCAAAAATAATCTGTTCCATTGTGTGCATATCACACTGCAGAGCACAATTTTAGTGCAGTACCTGGATCACATAGCTGCTCCTTTTTTTCCCATTAATGGATAAAAAAACAAAAATAATTAAACAAAAAAACACAGCCTGTCAGATGGCTTCATGATACATTCAGAACTTGAATCATCCTTTTAGCTGCTTTCAGATACAAGGAGTTCAATCTCACAGTTTTTGTTATTGGAAGCATCTCAAGTAGCTCTGGTGCAAAGTGTGGCTCCTTATCCGAGGGCACAACCACCTATCATGGAAATATCCTCTGCTTAGGAAAGGCTCTTCATGAAAGGATTTCTAGAGATAGGAAACCAAAGAAACTCAGAGATCAACAGTGTAAAAAATGGCATAAGAAGAGTAGTCCCAGTTGCAGCAGGTGAGGTGAGAAAAAAAATGACAAAACGTTATTCAAATCCGAATTCCAAACTGGAGAAGTAGGCAGCCTAACAGCTCAAACACAATGGAGGATTCTAGAATATCTCCTCACCAGAAACTCAGTCAAATCCAATATGGGAGTCCTTGCTAAGACAGAAGTGCTTCACAGCTCACCTACCACGGCACTGTAAGCATCAGCAGAGGAATTTATTTGAAGAAAATCCAGCAAGTTTCTGTACAGTACACACTATATATCATCAGTGAATATTAACTAACTCAGAGCCCAGAAAAGGTTTGCATCACTGACTTTCCAAAATCCAGCATTTCATAATTGCTGAGAAAACCCAACTAAACAGATAAGCTGGTTTGGCTACTACCTTCAGTCTTGAGCTGCTTTCACTTAACTTAGCACTAGGAGGGCTGTCTAGCAATTAGATTTCAACTTCCACCAATCATTTTTAATATCTTCCACTTCAAAGTCCACAATAACTGCACTTCAGAGCATCAGGAAATGAAAACTCCTGTCTCCGTTTGATATTTCAGAAGGACCTTGAGGGGAGAAAAGCGAGTCATCCTGACGGGAATTCTGCCAGTAGGTGATTACTGAGCTCCCTACTTGCTAATGTGCATGAAAGATCGATGTCAGCTTCCTGTTATTCAGAGAAGCACAACACAGTTACTCCAGGCTGGAACACCAGACCAATACTGACCTTAAGGAAAAAGAGAAGATACTTTTTAAATGACAAATCTTATTCTTACCTCCTGTAATTCCTCAGGCCTCCATTCCATATGCTAAGGAAGTCTTGATGTCCTTTACATGGATATTAACTGAAGTTACTACTTGTAGCAATTCAGCTGCAACTTACATTAGTCATCAGGGTTCAAATAACAACATGGGAAAAGCACTCAAGGAAACAAATAGCAATGTGACTACTGAACTGTATAAGCTGCATATGAAAACTTACTCAAGAACCACGAAAATCGGTGCAGATGCAATACAAACTAATGGGTTATTACAGGAACTGATCTTCCTAAGCTGTTCCTTTTTTTTTTTTTTTTAAATTTAGAAACCTAAAGACCAGGCTATAATAAATGGTAAGAATTATAACTTTTAAAGGTCGATAGAACACCACAGGAAACTGTGGTAGATTAAGCAGATTGTAAAGGAATTAATCCAGCTTTGTATAGGTTTAGGCAAACAAGAAATGTACCTTAGCGTAATATTATGGGAAAATCTGAGAGGAACAAGTCAGAAGGGGCTCAGATAAGAGCAACCAGGAGTACCTACAAAGGAAAACAGGTGGCCAGCTAGGAGGTTTTGTGCTTCAAGTCAGCATCCCAGACCTGTGCTTTGACCTCTCTTGGCTGCTTCTGCCTTGCTGGGCCATTCAGTTCTCTGGATCCTTAAACATATGCTGGTATCCTTCAAACAAAACTGCACAGGTAAACCACTCCAGTGATTCAGTGGATCAGGGAGGGGTAATGAGGTAATTTTAAGAAAATAAATAAATAAAAAGATTAATTATTAACAACACAATTTGATTTTTATCTCCAGTGCTTTTATGAGCAGTTCCAACATGCCGCATCAAGCAAGAAGCGCTGACTTACAGCCTTATGCATTTCATATTCCAGCTGCAGAACTCATTCCCTTGGCATTCAGTGTACCCATTCAGCCAGTATTTCTGTAGATGTTTCTACTCCGATTACAGTATTGCATGACACGTTTGCGTTCTTCAAAACAACCAACGTGTAGAAGGTAATTAGAAGAGAAAGCTCTCAATGCTGCCGACTAACAGAGCTGGCGTGAGCAAGCTCAGTTCGAACCTGTACAGTGTGGGTGTATTTTCTAATGCACAAGCCTCTCCTTGGTATGCCTCTTTGCAGAAGCACTTGTTATTAAACTGCTCTGGGTTACAATTCAGTTATCCTTTTCCTGACTCTCACCTCTATGAAAATCGCTTTGCTACTGTGTAATAAAAACACTAAAAAATTAGAACCTAACAGGAGACTGTTCCAGCACTGATCTTATTTCTTATGTTATTCTAAAAATAAAATAAATGCATGAAAGCAAATTTTAAAATACTTCCATACATTTCTTCATAAGAAACTGAGAGCTGCACAACCACGTAAAATAATGCAGATTTCAACTTAGATGCTGGAACATTCATTGCTGGACTAAGCAGCTTTTGTTTTTCCCTTTCAAAAGCAAAAAAATATTCATTACCTATTTAGCTTCTATTACTGCAGTGTCTGAACCACCCCAATCTTCTGTGTATTTATCCTTAATACGCCTGCAAGAGGAAGACAGGTTAGAAGAGGGTACATCCAGCCACTCTACTATCCTTACCTAACACAATAACTGACCTACCCACATCACCTCTTCTAATTACAGTTTCAAAGTATTTAAGAGTAAGAACTGTATGCTTTTCCAGAAACACCATTTTAGTTACCAGTTCTTACAGCATTCAGCACAACAGAGTTCTCCTCCTACTTCAATTCTTAAAGAATATAACAAAATGAAGAAAAAGCACCTGACAGCCCCAGACGTGGACGTGTGGTGGTTCTGAGGGTGTGAATTGAGAGCGTGAAGGACAGGGGGTGTTCTCTGTATGGGATGAAACCAGCTGTGGAAAGAACATCTGCCCAGGACATTAATGTGATATCTTACTTTGGGATTCCAGAGCAGAGATAGTCCTTCTGTCACTTCAAGGGCACTTTTCCCAAGGATAGAAGGGAGATACGCAGCAGGGCTGCTATGGACTTGGACCGTCCTCCTTTCTCTGTAGTTCCTCACTACTGAAGGCCAGTTTTGCTAATTATCTTCCTATGGCTTTAACCATGCCTATCACATCTAGGCCTGCCCACAATCCAAGGTATTCTGAAGCATTAATAAATATTTTTGGGGTTCAGAGGAGAGTATTATACTAAATGTAACAGTATTTGAGAAGGAAACAGAAGTTTTGAGTTTGCAAGAAGTCTGAACAAACAGGACAGGGAACACCTCCTTACCACTGTACTTTATTTCCAATCCAAGACATCCACACCTAACTAGACTTCATTTCTGTTACCAATAGCTGATATGCCATCTTTGAACATTGCTTTTCTGGAATACAGGAAACCTTGTGGAAAAGAAAGCATCATTTCCCTGATAAATGTGCACCTAAGACACAACCAGACCAATTAGTTGGAAGAACACCTGGAAGGATTTTGCAAGTAAATTTGAAGTTAAAACAGTTAACATAGGCACATC
>JAOWBP010052059.1:0-13936 GCA_028571105.1 Tragopan temminckii
AATACCCCCAGGTCCATTTCCTCTACGCAGTCTTCCAGCCACTCCGCCCCAAGCCTGTAGCGTTGCCTGAGGTTGTTACGGCCGAAGTGCAGGGCCTGGCATTTGGCCTTGTTGAAACTCATCCTATTGGCTTCATCCCAGCTATCCAGCCTGTCCATATCCCTCTGTAGGGCCTCGCTACCCCCAGGCAGATCGACACTTCCAGCTAACTTGGTGTCATCTGCAAACTTACTGAGGGTGCACTCAATGTACTCATCCAGGTCATCAATAAAGATATTGAAGAGGACAGGCCCCAGCCTGAGGAACCCCTGAGGAATACTACTCATGACAGGTCGCCAGCTGGATTTAGCTCCATTCACCACCACTCTCTGGGCCCGGCCTTCCAGCCGGTTCCTTACCCAGCCAAGAGTGTACCTGTCCAAGCCATGGGCTCTCAGCTTCTGCAGGCGAATACTGTGGGGGACAGTGTCAAAGGCTTTGCTGAAGTCCAGGTAGACTACATCAATAGCCTTTCCCTCGTCCACCAGACAGGTCACTAGATCATAGAAGGAGATCAGGTTGGTCAAGCAGGCCCTTCGTGAACCCATGCTGGCTAGGTCTGATCCCCTGGTTGTCCCGCACATGCCGCGTCCCTCAAGATAATCCGCTCCATAACCTTCCCTGGCACTGAGGTCAGGCTAATAGGCCTGTAGTTCCCTAGGTCCTCCTTAGAACCCTTCTTGTAGATGGAAGTCACATTGTCAAGCCTCCAGTCTTCTGGGACCTCACCAGTCAACAAGGAGCGCTGATAGATAATGGCGAGCACCTCAGCTATCACCTCCGCCAGTTCCCTCAGCACTCTTGGGTGAATCCCACCTGGCCCCATGGACTTGTGGCAGTCCAGCTGGAGTAGATCTCTGACTGCGTTCTCCTGAATCATGGGAGTTCTTTCTGCCCTCCATTCGAGACTACCAGGTCAGAGAGTGGAGTACCCTGAGGATAGCTGGTGTGACCTTTAAAGACAGATGTAAAGAAGGCATTCAGAACCTCTGCCTTTTCCTTATCCCCAGTGGTCACATTCCCAGCCTCATCCAGTAAAGAATGAAGATTCTCTTTAGTCCTCCTCTTACCATTGATGTATTTGTAGAAGGGTTTCTTGTTCCTTTTTACCCCAGCGGCCAGGTTGAGTTCAAGCTGGGCTTTTGCCTTTCTGATTTTCTCTCCACACAGCTTAACAAATTCTCTGTAGTCTTTCTGAGTCGCCTGTCCCTTCTTCCACAGGAGGTAGATTTTCTTTTTCTCCCGGAGCCTCAAGAATAGCTCCCTATTCATCCATGCTGGTCTTCTTCCCCGCTGGCTCATTTTGCGGCTCAGGGGGACAACCAGCTCCTGTGCCTTTAAGACTTCCTTCTTGAAGAGCAACCAGCTGTCTTGGACCCCTTTATTCTCTAAGACTGAAACCCAGGGGATTCCCCCTACTAGCCTCCTGAACAATTCAAGGTCCGCCCTCTGGAAGTCCAAGGTAGCAGTTTTGCTGTTCCCCCCCCTGGCTCCACCAAGAATCAAGAACTCTACCATTTCATGGTCACTCTGTCCAAGACAGCCCCCGACCTCCACATCTCCCACCAGACCTTCTCTGTTTGTGAACAGCAGGTCAAGCGGGGCAGCTCCTCTCCTAGGCTCTCTTACCAGTTGTGTCAGAAAGTTATCCTCCATACACTCCAGAAACCTCCTAGACTGCTGCTTCTGCGCTGTGCTGTATTCTCAGCTATGTCGGGGAAGTTGAAGTCCCCCATGACAACAAGGGCTGACGATTGCTCAGCTTCTGCCAGCTGCTTGTAGAACTCCTCATCTGTTTCTTCATCTTGGTTCGGCGGTCTGTAGCAGACGCCCCCCAGGAAGTCTGCCTTGTCAGCCCTTCCCCTGATCTTTACCCACAGGGATTCGACCTTATCATCCCTAGCCTCAAGCTCAGTAATATCAAAACACTCTCTAATATAGAGAGCCACACCTAGTCACCTATGACTTTCACCCTTCTTTCTTTTCTAGAGGAGGCAGTCTTCAAGCGTGGAGCTGACCGCCTCTCCTTAGAAAAGCTTGGAGGCAGTTCTTCCACCTCATTCTCAGCCACCTCACCCTCCAGTTTCAGGGCTTCAAACCTGTTACATGGAGGCACCTGGCAGATTGAGGTAGGTTGGGATGGACGTCAGTTTTGATCATTGCCGTAAAGGCACTCATGGCCTTTAATGACCTTGTAATCAGTTCAATGTTTGTGACTTCCAGTGGATGCTATGTGAAACATACTTATTTACAGAAATGATTCCTTTGGTGTAGTATGGTTTCACAAACACTTATTAAAATTCCCACTGTAAAGGGCATGGTTTGCATCTTAGAATTTGTTCTTGGAGTTGTTCTGTGTGGTTACTGCTGGCCTGCTTGTACTATGACTAGAGGTTATAATCTGAGGTGAAAGTCAGGTGACTTTCCTGATGTCACCTAATGAAAATATTTTATGCATTTGATGAACGTTTTCTGGATTCTTTCCTTTCTTCATTTTAATTAGAGTACAGCTTATTTTAAAAAATCCATTGACTTTTCTGTGGTGTTTCCTTTTATTTCCTATATATCTTATATTTGACACTAATACTTCATTTAAAATGGTATAGACACCTTTTATATAACTGCATTTTATTATTATTTTATAGTAATCTATACGGTAAATGGTGAGGTATAAAATGTAATGTAAGATTTCAGGAAATAACTGCAGATTCTGTAAGAGCACATTCAGTCATTGATTTCAGCCAGGATTTTCAGACAGTAGTTCAAAAACATAGTGTCATTTGGTAATAAGGTCCATAACTGTGAAATGACGTAACTTACTGTAAAAGTTAGTAGACTATTTGGTTATTTTGGCTGATGGCCTGAGCTGGTTATATTCAGACAGAAGGAACTTTGTTCATCTTGAAGGCTTAACTGTTGCAGTCCACAAAATGTGTGCTTCTTTCTGGTATGGCTGTTCTGTTTGCTCATCTTTAAAATTCCCTGACATGGATATTTCATGATAGTTTTTCAGCAAAAAGTAAGAGATTACTGTGCTTGAAACCTACTTAATATGCACAGTACTCCCTGTAACCATCTAGGTAGAAGACAGAGAAGAATAATTTTAATCTGAATTTTTATCAGGACTTTTACCTCTTCCTTATTCTTTTGATGCTAATAGGCATGCTATTGGAATAGCAGTGTAGTAAGACCTTAGTATTTTATAATCAATAACTGTATTAAATATTTTACTGTAGTCGATCACACCATGTACGTCATAGAATGGACAGTTTTGCAGTTGCCAGATAACTTTCTCGTATATTACTAGTTATTTCCTCTCTGTGTCTCCATAGAAGGATTCCTTGCTTTGTCCAACTGTTGTAAGATTGCTCTTGGAAATCATATGCCTTGCAGCCTTTCAGATGAAACTTGGTAACATAAAGAGAGAGGCCAAGCATGAATTTTATTTTACTTTATTTATTTATTTATTTATTTATTTATTTATTTATTTAATTTTTTTTTTATTGTACCCTGCTTCAGAGGGATTTTCCATGCCCAGCAATTGATGAAGCAAAGTGATCTCACTTACACTAGAGTTGTACACTACACTAACAAGAGTTAGTGTCTCATGAATATGGAAAGAAAACTGTCTTTATAAAATGTGGTTGAAGGCTTTCTCTCTCTGAAAATAAATCTCCATACAGGATTCAATGATCAGAGTAAGCGGGCAGCTGAGCCTGAACTCATAGTGTGCCCACCAGAGTTAGCAAAACCCTGTGCAGTAATTAAGTAAAAAGGAGGAGTTTTTACTTCAACTAAGAAAACTTGCAATTGTCAGTGTTTTACGGGCTGGCTCAATGCAGATCCATGACTAATAGGGCAGGATGACCCATGGACTCGTGCCTCAGGAAAGGGGAATGAGCAAAAAGGGGAAAGGGTAGGGAGATGGGCCTGAAAACAAAACATCTGCAACAGTCTGAGGAGGAAATTTAATTTACTAAATAACATATTGGAATGCAAGATAACACAATATGATGCAATATAATTGGAATTGAGGGAAATAAATAAAATGAGATACAGTGTCCAAAGTCCGAAAGCCTGATTCTGATGCTGAAAGCAAGATGGCTAGGGAGCAAGCACTGCCAAGACAAACAGTAAGGAAAAGGGACTTCTTGTGACTTGTGACAAAATCCTGTCTTTGCGTCTGAACAGAAAACAGAAATGAAAAGTCCTCTGGGATATGTAATACTTCTCCTCTGGGTGCCTGGAAAATTGGCAGTCCACAGAACTGGAGCATTAGCTCAACTCCCATTGCTCTGTGTGATGTTATCATGCAGAATACTGATAACAAAGAATCATAAAACCATGACATTGTCACATGAAGGTGTCTAGCAAATGCATTTTGAATTGCTTAGGTGTTAGAGAACATGTAAGTGAATGAAGACAGGAGTTGTGTGATGTATCTTCCAGGAAAGAAATGGAGATATGACTGGATTATTTGAACATATAAATGAAAATGCTATTACTATATGGCTCTTTTTCTTATCAACATAAAACAATAATGAAACAAAGAACAACAAAGTAAAAACAGAGAAACTCAAACTGAAAATCTTACAAATTCTTTTAAAGGAAATATATTTAAATCTTGGAAGAGCTATTGAGGCAAATGACAGATCATCTTCCCTTTGGTGCCTTCAGATTAGGATTTGCCTTTTGAAAGTTTACTTTGCCAAGGATAACATGTAGACTTTAATACAAGGCTTAACTACAAGTTAGGTGAAGGTTTGCTCTATATAAACTTGATTGTGATGAATATTGTGATCGATCAGTCTGTCTATGAGTCTGTGAAAATGGATGACCTTTCTTGGCATATTGTTTGTTACTTTTCTTGGCAGGTTGTTTGTTACCTAGTTAAATTAGATTTCTGAAATTAAGAAGATGGTAAGGGCACAGTGCTTCCAAAACATACAACAGAGGAAAGAGAATGAAAGAATGCAAAATGTGGCAGGAAATGAGAATGCAGTACTGATCTGGAGTATATTTGAAGGGAAAATGGCAGTGAGTAAACTGTGAGCATGTGAGGAATTTCGAGAGTGAGACTGAGTTCTTGGGAGCAGTGATTAAAAGAAATTCTAAGCAAGAGCAACCAACATTTTTGCTAATGGGAATAAACAGGACAGTGACAGTAATGTCCAAAAGGTGCATACTAGACAATGTAATTGAAGGGTTAAATTTACTTGTAGGCTAAAATAACATGATTATTAAAGTAAAATAAAAGAAGGTTGAAATACGTTGACAAAAAGGGGAACAATCCAAGGAGATTGGTGCATGAAAGTAATAAGTGTTAGACCAGAGCAAAGCAAATATGACATGCAGATACCAGACTTTGGAAATGACACCTAAACAGATGAGTCAAAGGTGATGTCAGAGAAAAGCTGAGGCAGGATCTGTCTATTGGATCTTTTGTGTTGCTGTGATCAACCAAGTGGACAGCTGCAACGCAGAGGAGAGTTCTTCAGTTGCTGCAGTGAACCCGGTTTTATACTGGTGGCTTCTTCCAAAGTGTTGCTCTGGGATGATGGACAGCAGCTGATATCCATGCTACACTGTTCACTGACGTAGAAGATGGAATACGAAGGTGCAGTGAGCAGGAAGATTAAATGACTGATAAAATAACAGAACAGATGAGTTTTCTGTTCTAGGTGCAGTCAGGAACTAGTCAGCTCAAATCTAGTGTGTGCACAAAAGTGTGTGAAGCAGCCAGTCAGTGACAAAAACAGACCCTAAACAGTTATGATATTTTTGTTCTGAAAGAAACCATAAGCCAAACTAAATAAAAATTCTTAAGCTTTTTAGGAATGTATTGTTCAAAGTCACTATATGGGCATTTCTCAGTGAGATGACTAGATGAAATTGCAAGGTTGCTTCATTTATTCCAGCTTTTTTTTTTTTTTTTTTTTTGGTTGAAAAGCATTTTACCAGGCTCGGGTCCAAATGATACACAGTTTGGCAAATCTACAATAGATGGTGCCAGACTAAGAGTAAGTAGATTCATTAAGCCTCATAAAGAGCTTTCCCAAAACCAGTGCAGAAAATGAGTCATCCCTCCAGAACTGAACTGTTTTCATACTGACTGTATTTTATGTGAGGAGTTCTTTGGTTTCTATGAACTGTGAGGAGGCAAAACATCAATTTAAGTATATTAGAAAGTGAGAATCTCTAGATTTTTCTTGTCTGTTGCAGATAGCAATTCTGTGAGGATATGGGGGGATTAGCATTGAATATGCATTTTACTTTAGTAATCTTACCATTGCTGTTATTTTAAATCACACTTTTATGGAAGTGAGTTTGCAGATTCAGCCTTCTGCATGTAGAAGAGCTGCTCCAGAGGTAATACCTCCTATTTTATTATGTTGGCCCACAGTGTCAGAGGCAGGTGTTGGTGGCATGGCAGTAGAGGTTGAACTTTGCTACCAGTATTCCATTACATGTTGTTGGCTTGTGAGAGATGGCAGCAGAGGAGCAGTCTGACAGAATGGCATCTGATATAGAAGTATGTATGAAGCAAAGGTGTGTTGTTGAATTCCTCTATGCATAAAAAAATTGCATTCAGAGATTGTCATCTATTGACATTCATCAGCAGTTGCTGAACTTTTATGGGGAACGAACAGTGAATGTGAGCATGGTGTTGGGTGTGTGTTTCAACAGTGACGTGAAAGACGAGCCATATTCCAGATGGCCATGCACAACTGCCACATCATGAAATGCAGAACATCTTCATCAGCTCATGCGTGTGAATGGGTGTATTACATCCCAGGAACTGTGTATGAGGATGAATATCAGCTTCAATGCATTAGAGACAGTGATGGCACTGTTTGCATATTGCAGAACTTGTGCCACGTGGATCCCACTAATGCTCACACAGGAAGAGAAAGATCAGTGCAAGTTTCTCAGGACATGTTGAATGAATATGAGGCTGTAGGCAGCTGTTTCCTGTATTGCATCATCACCAGTAACGAGGCATGGTGTCACCACTGTGAGCCAGATTAAAAACAGCAGTCCATGCAGTGGTGACATGTGAATTCCCCACTGAGGAAAGAGTTCAAAACACAGCCCTCAGCGGGTAAAGTGATGTGCGCTGTCTCTTGAAATAGGAACAGGCTGATCCTTCTGGATTTCTTGGAACCCAGACAGACCATCAGCTCTGACCACTACACTGCAGTGCTGAAAAAGCTGAAGACTCAGACTTCCATAGTTGGGCCTTTCTCTCACAACACAATAACAGGCCCTGTGGTAATTTGAAGATCGTGGAGCACATTGCCAATCTTGGCTGGACTGTCCTACCACACCCATGCCACATTTGACACCTTCTGACTTTCATCTATTCTGACTTATAATGATGGATTGTGTGGGCAACTTTTTCAATACTGTCATAGCTGATGTGAATCAGCAGGTCACCTCTGCAAGTGGTGAAAGTACGGCTCTTCTTCATCATGGGTGAAAATAAAGAGCTAATATGGTGACTATGTTGAAAAATAGTATTTTAAAGCTGAGAATTTATCAGATAGCGTTCTGCTCTCTGTATTGCAGCTTCCATGGAAATAAATAGGAGGCATTACTTTCAGTGACACCTATCTATTCTTTAATAATCATGCCAAAAACTGTATAATACATATTGTGTTTAAAATATACTACAATTTTATATATACAATTTTATATAGTAAAATAATGCACCTATATAAAATACTCCGTGTATTTTGTATGAATTCATTCATGTGCTTTTCTTACCGCCATGAAAAGGAGAATTTTTGTTCACAATGTCTAAAACTGTATTTTAACACCTGCTGAACTCAGTTACACTTTTAAAAAATATTAAAGAAATTATATCTTTGGTGAAGATTCAGTTTATCAAAGTGTCTCCAATTGAAGTCATAAAACACAGAAATATCTTGCTGTTTCAGTCAAAACTTTCTAAAACAAAGTTCTAAGAAGGAACAGCTTACGTTTCATGTTATTTTTATAACTGCAAAACCAGAAAAATTACATTCAGAGCAGTAACATAAACCGTTCTAACTTTTTCCATATGAAGTTGAGTGAATAATTATTAAAACTATTCCTTTATTTCTGTAATTAATTACCTATATATTGTCAAGCTTACAGATTTTGACACTTCAAATTTTTGACATCTTTTTCCATTAGCTATATACTGTGACAGAAAACTTGATGCTCAAGCTGCCATATGTAAAAAGGGACCAAACTGGGTGGACAACTGAGTGGAATTATTAATTCTAACTCTGTGCTTTGAATCAAAAGATATTTACTTTTTAGGTACTGGACATCTTGAGGATTTTTGCCTTCAAAAACATGAAATTCTCAGACAGATTAATGATTAAAAAATTACTAGTTGGTTATTCTACCAGGATTGGCATAGCAAAGCCTCATGTTAGTGGTGCAAAAATAACAAAAAGTGTAAATATCCAAATGTTTTCCATAATCCAGTTCTTTCTTTTTAACTTGCATTTTTTTTTATTCTATTTCTGTTCTGTACTGCATTGTGGTAATTTTCAAAGAATATTTTACTCCATGAATATTAAGCTGCTAAGACTGTAGAACAGAAACTAATTGTTTTCTATGGAAGTAAATGTCATTAGTTGGTTCATATTTGCAACACCAGCATCTTACAATAAATTATATACACAAACTGTTTGAAGTGAAGTTATTCTGGCAGCTAAAATGTAAATTTGTATATAAAGATTTTATGGACATTATGTTTAGATTTTCTTTGCTTTTTATACACTGAAATACAAAAATAAAGCTAATCTAAAAGAAGATTTTGCTTATTATGCGTGAAATACAAATGTGAAGTTTAAAAAGAAATAGGCCAGACTATGAGAACAAAACAGCTGCCATTTTATCTAGCACTCCCTAAGAGATCTTGCATTCCTTTACAATCATGTCTGTTTTCTGGGTTGGTTTTATGAATTCCTCTGACTACACTGAAATGTATTTCTAACTTCATCCATTTCTGATGTCCTCTTGCATTTCATTCTCCTTTTCTTGAGCTCAGTTTCTCTTCTGAACTGGGAATAGCAAACATTCAACTGTTATAAACATTTATCTTTTCTTCTTTTTTTTTTTTCCCTATTCCTTTTTTTTTTTTTTTTTTTTCCCCTGACAGACTGACTCTCTCTATTGTGGCTATAAAGTAACCCATGCATTTTCCAATTATATTTCCTCTCTCCATAATACTATTTTTGGACAAATACATTGTAGTCTTAAGAAGAGAGAAAACATCTCCTAAAAATTCATCTTGTTTTCACCTTTTGATGTTCCCAACTGCCTCTTCTGAAATCTGATGGTTTGCTAGACAAGATTTTAAGTATTTACAACCACCTCTAATAAACTGCTTCATGGATATTTATGAGATGCTGTTTTAGCAGGCTGTATTATAATATTAATCAAAATCAAGGCTGCTGCTTGGAGACTCTCCAGGATTTAGATCTTTACTGAAATCTTTCCAGGTATCTTCATTTTCCCTACTCCTTTTGTTTTTTGTTGTTGCTAATTTCCAGTTGAGTTATTTATCAGATGATATTTGAATATATGCGAATACAGTCTTGACAGAAAGTCAGAGAATCCTAAAATTAATCATTTTAATGTTTAATCAACACTTTCATACTTATTTTTCCTTTAAATATAAAGGAAAGTAGTGATGTTAACAGGAAACAATACAAGGTACCCTGCTGTGCCAATAAAATTGCATTGCAAAAGTTTATTACTTACAACTTAAAATGTCATAGCATGTTCTAAAGGCTTGTCTATGAAGCTCTCATGTAATTTTCATGTCTATCATTTAGAGGTCTAATGAATCCAGGAGGCCAACGTGTAAATTTTCAAGTACCTGCCTTGAGTTAGGGATTGTTGTTTTCTGAATGCTTGTTTTGAGAACCTTTGCTCTTGATTTTCAGAAGCGGTATAATGAATGATTCAAACCTCCAAGACAATAAACAAGGTTTAGAGGATGTTTTTTGTGTTTAGTTCTCAATAATTTTAACATGTTCACAAAAGTAAAGGCAGGCCTACCAGCTACTTGGCACACAAAAACCTCCTTTATAGTGCATGTATACAGTTCTGTGCTGTACATATTACTTCCTTTTTAGCATGCTAACATTCTGGTGTGGTCAAACAGGAGCAGGACCAGAAGAGTTTTATATTACATCTGGTTAACAGTTTAGCACTAAGACAAAATGTGCCTTCTATTTTTATGCATCTTCAAGAATTACTGCAGAATTTCTGGAGATGAGTCTAAACCAGTACTTGGTTCCCTGCCTTTGGTATGATTTGGCACAAAATAATTGTTGCATATGAGAGCTCATTGTAAAATAGTAGTCCACAAAGGTACTGTACGAAAGACCAACAGCATACAATATACCTACACAAAACTGAATCAAAAGAAAACAAATTAATATATATATATATTATGAAATTTCCTTTCAAAATATTATTTCAAATGGTAAAAATGGAGATATTGCCTGTTGGATGTCATTTGAAATCTAAATTATTTTTACTGCTTTCCCATTACACCTATACAGTCATTGTGTTTTGTGAAACAATAGCTAGAATTAGAGATTATTGAGGATTAGTACTGATCATTTTGAATTAAAACATCTCTTATATGTTTTATTATTATATTGCATTACTACTGAGCTTTTCTATAACAAAGATACTTTGCTATTCAAGTGTGAAATTTACCAGATTTCTGTGGATGAGTGTAAATTCATAAAATACTGAGATTAAACCTCTGTGCATCATGTTAGAACCATCTGCTTGCTCCATCCAATAAGCTGTAACAGCTGATCTATCTGATCAGTTCCTCTATTCTTGCCACAATGTTTTCTTAGATTCTAATACTGTAACATTTGGTCAATACCTTTAGGGAATATCATGGCAAATGTATCTGAGGGCAGATGACAAAGTGTGAGAAATGATGAATGTTGATGTTCAGACAGTCTTAGAGTGTTTGAAGTTATTATAGTCTTCATCTCTTATGGAGCTTCATTTAGTTCTTCCATGTTGAATTTAAGGGCTCAATTCTCTGCTCAACTGCACTGTTTTGATGCCAGTGTAATTCCATTGGCTAACTTTCATAGAAATACAACTTTTAGACTCATGAAATCAAATAGTCATCAAGCTTGAAGTCGTACAGACAATATTTAATCCACTGTTAACACTATTTGATTGCCATTCTGAATAGCAGTGTCATTTGACAAAATTTACCAGGCCATCAGTTCCTTCTGCAACACCATCCGCAAGCTGCGTTATAGCAGACGAGCAAGTAGCAAAAATCAGATATGAGGAAAGGGAAGGTCTCCTAAAGATCAAATGGAGGCTGATGGAAATTTCTGTAGGAAAAAGAGAAAACAATACCGTGTCTTTACTTTAAGAAGTCTCCGTTTTTTTATTCTTGTTGAAAGCAAGAGATTTTCAGTAGTGCTATGAAATCAAGTCTGACTGAAACTTGGTGTTGAGGAAGAGGTTATGGAGTCTGCATTTAAGAGACTGTGGAAGCAAGCAGAATATGTTTGAAGCAAGAAGGAGAAATGTGCAAGGACAGATACTTTATATCAGCCTGAGTTCCCAGCAGTGTGAACTTTTCTCCATTAGTACGACATGGAGACATCTAGTATAGAGCGTGTGGTAAGTGATGCACCATCTTGTGCTCTAGATCATCTGTACTAGAATGACACGCTCATTATTAGGGACGTGGGCAAGGAAACTGTGGTTTCCACTGTGCAGAGAACAGCTGGATAGGTCAGTTTTATCTGTTTATATTCCTCTCTACGTAAAATGCTTTACCTCTGTTACTGAAATGACACAGGTGTTCTTGTGCAGGTACTCTGCAGTAGGCTGAATTTCATCCTCATGGATTGTGTGAATAATTAAATTTTAATTTGCCTGTGCCTGCTTTTCTAACACTACCTGTTTGCAGAGAGTGTAAACACTATTGTCAGGAAGGCTATGTGCAGAAATCTGCTTTGACTGGTTGAGAATGCATCAGCCTTGAGGTATTCTCTGCAATATTTTTAGCAGAGAAAGGGAAATATGCATTACTTCAGTCAAATTAACAGGACAAAATAACAGATCCATGAAAAATGTCAATTATTCTTCAGATGCAGTCCTTGCCACATGAAAGGGAGGTAGTAAGGTGGGCCATTATACCCATTATTGGGTTGCAACACTTCTGTTGTTTTGAGACTGTTTTGCTTTTCTTATATGCTCAACTGCTGTGTTCAGTTCCAGTGGTATACTGTTCTATCTGGTGTGCTGTTGGAAGGAAGCTGAGAAAAGGCGGTATGCCTGAATTAAAACAGCAGCCAGTAAAATCTATTGTATTTCATACCTTTAAATAATACTGATTTGTAATTATGGAAGTTATTTCATCCAGTGTATCAAAGTGCTTTGAAAACAGTTAACACAGCTTCTACTGCTTTGTGAAGCAACTACATAGCATACGTATCACTTGCTTTAGTATGATTTTTGGCTCTTGAAAATGTTCCTCAGGTAAACTTAAGCTGACAGCCCAGCAGTCAGTGCCCAAGAAGTACATGACCTGTTTTTGCATTTCCCAGATACCAAGATGAGGCAAAACTGGATGAATTAATCCTGGCCTTACTTTAAAGCTCTGTGTAAACTGGGTAAGAAATCCTGAGCCTGAGCTACATATTCAAATTGCTTTCCTTACTTGCAAGTGCAGACAAGATAGTTTCTGATTCCATTCTAGGGGCCACCCAGACTGATATCTCTTAGTGATAGAATGAGTACCGCTGCAATTGTGTCCCCTGTGGACCTGCCTGTATGATGTAGCCTGGACTTCACAAAAAAGGCTAGATTTTTAAGCAGAGACATTGCCTCTCAATCTCAGGCTGCCTCTCAATAATCACAGCATGAAACACTCTAAAAACAGAATCCTAATAGAGTATAGTTTAGACAACAGGGGGTTGGTTCTTAACCTCTTGTTCTTCTGACCCCAAAGGGTGGTTAATGGGAGAGGGCTTTGGAAGGGATCTCCTGCTGAAATTGAGGCTGCTCATGTACTTCTTGAGCTAATTTACCCTTTACTTCTGACTGAGGTATTGGTAGCCTATAGATGGCACTAGGTTCTGTTAATGTGAGGAACACATTCACCCTCCATTCAGAAACTATCTGCCATGGTCAATTCTCCCAAAGAGCCACTTGGAAATTCAATGTTTTTGCTTAAACATACTGCAGCAATATAAACCTTTGGTGCAATATCAGGCTGCTGATGCTAAAGGGGTGCATTTTATCCTTCATGAGCCTGGTGCTCACCCCAGGAGTTAAAGATACCTAAGGGTTTGATTTAAATCCAACACTAAGAAATGTCAAAAGAGGATCTGCATCTTTAAAGTAGGTCCATTGTGCCTCAGTGTTGTAGACAAGCTTCAGTCAGTATAAGAACAGGGGAAGTTTCACTCTGGTAAGAGTAATACAATTTGAAATGCTGGCAGCTGATAAGTGCAGATGAGGATAAAGGCATGTCTGCGTCATTCACTTGAATTACATTTTGAATATATTGTTCTTTGTTGGAAAATTCTGCAAATATATTCACCTTTCTGCATTTCAATCACGTTACTGCTAGCATGCTTAATTATATCCTTTCCACAAAGCCCTCAGTTTTAATATTCTTTAGAACCATATTCTACCACTTCTTACTAAAAAAAAAAAAAAAAAAAAAAAAAAAAAGCTAAACGTCTGTCCAGAGCTCCCAACTCCAGAGACCTATGTTTACACTGAAAATGAAAATGTTTTTCTTTTCAATGAGGACAAATATAGACCTCAAGATTATGGAAAGTCTGATCCTTATATCATGATAACTGTATCTTCTGCTTTCTGAAGAATT